>RCUC01042594.1:0-12481 GCA_003697995.1 Taxidea taxus jeffersonii
CTTCGGCTCAGGTCATGATCCCAGGGTCCTGGGTTCAAGGCCCACATGGGGCTTCCTGCTCTGCAGAAAGCCTGCTTCTCTCTCTCCCATTCCCCCTGCTTGTGTTCTCTCTCTGTCAAATAAATTTTAAAAAATCTAAAAAAAAAACAAAACACCACAATACTATAGTATATGCTCAGAAGTTGCTAAAAGAGCTGATCTTAAATGTTCTCACCACACACACACACACACAAGGTAATTATGTGAGGTGATGGATGTGTTAACTAACCTTTTGGCAATAATCATGTTGCAGTATACACGTGCATCAAATCAGTTGTACACCTGAAATTTACACAATGTTATATGTCAATTATATCTAAATGAAGCTGAGGGGGGAAATGGGCTCTGCTATGTTTTCATGTTATTTGCTTGTGGCAGCTCAAAGTCATTCACTGCAAAGTAGAAAGGCAAGGAGGGAGGAAAGATGGGAGGGACAGAGGAAAGGAGAGGCTACATTCACACAGGTACTTCCCCCCAGCAAAAATCCTGTTTAAATAGACACATTGCCCCAAAAGGAAAAGACCCAAGAACTGTAATACACACGGGGGTAGAGTATGGGAAAAAAAGTTGTTCTGAAAGATTTTTTTTTTGAAAGCCAAGATTTTAAATATTACCATAGGAGAAGGAAATGTTTGATTGGCTTTCCAAAATGTAGCTCTCTTCATCAGGGAGAAATGAAATACAAAATAATCTCTCCAAAATCTGTCTAAATCTCCACACATCCTCACAAGAATGTGAATACTTTGCTCTAACCTTTTCTTTTCTTTTTTTTTTTTTTTAATGCAGCAGTCTTTCAGGCTTGTTTTTAGCAGACACTAAGGAAAATCAATTACCATTCCCAAGAAATAGTCCCACTGAAAAATTATTTTTGAAACCTGTCACATCTTTTACACTATCTGGCCCATAAAGTTATAAATCCTCTCCCAATAGAAATCCATTCCATTGCAAGGAAGAAGGTAAAGTTCTAGGCAGTCCAATCTTCTCTAGGGATCTGAAGACAATTTCATTCTTCTGTTTTTAAACATCTTGAAAAATCCTTACATTTACTGGAAAGGGCAAACTGATGTTTCCTACACACATGCGTGCACGCGCACACACACACACACACAGGAAATAACACAGTAGATTCAGAGAAGCCACAGGGGCAGACTCTGCGGTAAATATTTCCATCAAGTCTATATTTGCAAACCTTTTTTGAAGCATCTGCCTTAAAATCAAGTCATCTAAAAATCGACTTCAATAAGCCGTATCTTCCCTGATTCCACAGGACTTCCCCCAGGCCAGAGCAAAAAGGTAGCTGCCCAACCATTATTTAAAATAAGCACTGCAGGGCACCTGGGTGGCTCAGTTGGCTAAGCAACTGCCTTCAGCTCAGGTCATGATCCTGGAATCCCGGGATACAGTCCCGCCTCGGGCTCCCAGCTCCTCGGGGAGTCTGCTTCTCCCTCTGAACTCCTCACTCATGCTCTTTCTCACTGTCTCTCTCTCAAATAAATAAATAAATAAATATTTTTAAAATAAATAAATAAATAAATAAATAAATAAAATAAGCACTGCAAATGTCCTTGATAATGTATTTCAAAGTTTTGACCTATAAGCCTCAAAATGTTCACCCGGATAGCTAACCTAATTTTTCTCAATTGCAAAATAATATCATTCTCAGGCAAGGAGGGAAGAAAGGAGCAAAGAATTCCAAGCAAGACAGAGGACCTAGTTTCACATTCCAGTTGGCTACATTGTTGTGTGATGACGTCATGCGGGTTACAGGTCTCTGTTCCCTCATTGTTAAAATGAATTACTGGACTAGATAACTGGTGTTCATGGCATGGCATCTGCTGGAACAGTAAGTAACCTAGTGGTGAGCACAAGCCAAACAAAATAGTCATTCGTATATGTATGTACTATTGTATTGATGGTGTATATATACATAACTATCCTGTATTTTATTTACATATTAGTTATATATAACACATTTTACATATATATTTAGTATAAATGCAGATAAAATTAGTATTTTTTAAAGATTTTATTTGTTTATTTGACAGAAAGAGAGAGATTACAAGTAGGCAGAGAGACAGGCAGAGAGAGAGAGGGGGAAGCAGGCTCCCGCGCCCGATGTGGGGCTCGATCCCAGGACCCTGAGATCATGACCTGAGCCGAAGGCAGAGGCTTAACCCACTGAGCCACCCAGGTGCCCTAAAATTAGTATTTTAGATAGACTTCTTTTACTCAAACTGACCAACCCTATATTTTTTATATTTCTAAAACTTTATTCTGTTTGTTTGTTCTTGTAGAGAATAGTGCTTTTAACTTGTCAACTGATTTAACATATGAACGCATTTCTCCCTCTGTATTTCTTATTCGACCAGAATCCTCTCTCACTCCCAGGTCATTACCATCTAGGAGACAGGCAGACATTTAGGGGTTTCTAGCTCAGAGATAAACCAAAGAGACAAATTCCTGACGTTTGCAACGAAAAGGCCAAGGATGGAGCATGGGCAAGAGATTCATCTAAAAGAAGAATATGCTGTTTCCCCCAAGTTACCAAGATGCTGCTGCAGTTTTCGTGGGCGCAGGCACCATCAACCAGCCCAGGAGTACCAGATGGGTAAGGAAGCAGTTCTGTGAGGGGTCCTGCAGACCGTATGCTCAGAACAAGGAAGGTCTGCAGCAAGCTGTAGGGACCAACACATAAGAGATCAGAGAGAGGACCCGGGTGGACCTTCATGCCTCGGCATCAGCACAGTCCCTCCAAATTAGATGGACCCTATGAGAAAGTGGAAACCAAGAGCTGACTGAGAGAATTCTGAACTAACACAACTTCCAGATCAGGGAATTCTGAACAATTCAGCTACCCTGAACTGCTGAAAGGCTCAAAATGGAAAAATAACTGAGTTAATCTAGTGCAGACCCTGAGGTTGTGGTCTTTATGCCATACCTCTTGCACTCTTCTCTGACTCAATTCTCTGAATCCTGTGTAAGTGGCAAGGTCCATACTAGACATGATGACCGAGGGGCCAACACTAGGAGGTCCAAGAATAACCTCATTGTTTGTGACATCCTATGTTGATTCCAAATCAGCCCTGGAAGCCTGATTTCCATCAACTGAGATGATTCAGCAACAGCACACAAAATTAGTGCCACTGTAGCTGATCACATTCATCTAAGTGGCTTGTGAAGTAAAATTTCGCTCTTGCTGGAAGAGATTGAAATTAATATTCAGTACATGCTGCGACTTCCTAGCATAGACAGTGAGTAACATTTAAAGTTAATAGGAATTAGCAGCAACAACAATTTTATTTTCAAACACAGTTACACCAACCTTAAAAAGAAAATGCAATATATCCAGATCCCCCTTGAGGGAGCACTGACAGCAGTTCATTATCTGTGTACGAAATAGATCATATTTGGCAGACTTCCGTCATGAGCTACCCATAGACTTCAGTCCCTAGCAGAATGCACCTCAATCCTTAGCACCAGAGGCTTCAAATTTCAACTCAGTGTCTTTGGGTGAGGGTTTAAAACTAGATTACATAATCCTCTTCCCATCTGTAAATTACCTAGAACCAGGGAAAGAATACAGTTGGCTTTTTCCCCCTTTGATTAACACCAAAATAGATGGAATGCATAACAACTCAATTTGCTTTGTATGGTGATAAGATTAAGCATTTCTGATTCATCACAATGACATCGCCTATTCCCTTAAAGCTTTTAGGAAATCAATTGCATCAGTTAGAAGTAAATTAGCACACCTTCTTGATTGCTTTAACATAGCGGTCATAATTACAGGGGGAAAAGAATCCCCTTTCATGCAAAAGACCTCCATTCTGCAACTGATACAAGGATTTCCATTACAAAACTGATTTTGATATGATAAATTTATTTTAGCATAAAGTCATTAGAACAAAGTAATCACTCTGCCAACCCTCCTCCCTATGCAGGACACCCTGGAGGTTTTCTAATGCCATAGAGCTACAGTTTGCAGAATTTGCAGTATTGAATTCACATCATTGCATTCACAGTGGTGGAAACTAGGGGGGAAAAAAAAATCCTGCAACTCTGAATAATTACTCCGTTTTCATGGATCCTGCACTAAAGGTGATGTCTTTTCCCCCAAAGGAATGGTTAAACCACAGTGCTAAAGTTCAGACCACCTTTTTAAAACAGCTTTATTATCTGACTACGTTCATTTTAATTTGAACAAATTAAGATTCTCAAGGGCCCTTTTTCTACTTTGTTTATCCTGAAGGCCACCACTCTCAACATAAAGGCTTATCAGAAAGAGATAATGACATTTTCAGAAACTCCGCAACCCCACCCTTCGCCCCCCTAAAAAAAAAAGGGGTAAGTTTCTAAGGGACCAGTTGGAACAGCTAAGCCAATTTATTTTCAACCTAGGTTCTCAGAGAAGTCAAATGTAAGTATGATAATATTAACCAACTCCACAAGCACCCCAGGGAAAAATTAAACTCATAATTTCCTTTAAAGAGCATCTAATGCATTCCAAAGAACTATTAATTTGTGTGTAAAGATGTTCGTACTTAAAATAAAAGCTGTGGTGACTGGGTAGAGCTGAAAAGACACCACAGTCCCACCCCCAGGATGCTCACAAATTTAAATGATGCTCTAATCACAGGAGCAGCAGCTATTAGCAGACTTGTCAATTATTTAAAACTCTGACAGCTTTGTTGTTCCAAAAAAGAGCTGTCCTATTCCCAAAAGGCCAGTCAACAGACTGGTATCATCAAGGTGGTTTAACAAAAAGTTTCATTAGTCAAAATAATTCAGCAAATGTAGGAGATCATTTTGTCTTACGATCATGACTGAACACTGAGCCTGCCATTGTATATTCCTATCATACCCAGCCATAGCATTGAGCATATTCATCTTAAAACTATAAAGAAGTCTCAAATATAATCCTTGCCCTTAAGACTCTGTGGGTCTGCTAAAAACAAAACAATAAACAAAACCTGAAACAATCAGCAAATATAAAATGGAAGTTTTAGCCCTAGTATCTAGTATTGGTCATATAAATTTTCACCATTTGACATGGTACCCCTAGCTACGTATGGTGATTAGCAATTAAAATGTGACTAGTCTGAACGGAGATGTGCTATAAATGTAATATATACACTTGACTTTGAATACTTACGTAAAAAAGGTATCGAATAACTCATTAATAATTTTTGTATTGATCACACATTAAAGTGATAATATCTTGGATATACTTAGATAAAATACATTAGATAAAATACATTAAAACAAACTTCAACTGTTTCTTTTTAAGTTTTGTAAGTGTACGTAGGTGAAAAATAAGAACTACATGAGCAACTCACATTCCTGGTTTCTATTCTTCCCCTTCCGCTGATACAGATGGTCAGTACGAGTGGAGCTGGGAATAGACAGGGAGGGACCAGACTTTAATGGATCCAGAGCACTTGGACAGGTAGAATTAGGAGGCAGGCATGTTCCAGGTGAAAAAGAGAATGTAAAATTCTAAGGACAGAGAGGACATTGACCAGGAAGTACATTTGGGGGTCCAGATATTTAGGTTGAGACCAAGTTTTGAGGTCAGGCAGAAGGGCACACATACACCCTTTTCCTAATGTCTCCTGTCACTACTGATACACTTTATAAGCAAACTCACCATAAGAGATACGACAGAGAAGTACAAGGTAAGTTTATAAAACCTACAGTGAAAAAATTGAGAAGCTGAGATACTATCTGCCAAAGGTAACCTTGTGTAAATGACTTAGCGTTTCTGCCCCTGATTATCTCCCACAGTCCCTTAATATTATGTGATTTGCCGTATTTTTCATAATGCCAAGTTATCTATTGACTTCAAGAACTTTCTGCCAAGGGTGCCTGGGGGCTCAGTCAGTTAAGCATCTCCCTTTGGCTGAAGTCATGATCCTGGGGTCCTGGGATGGAACCCTGTGTAGGTCTCCCTGCTCAGCCACTGCTTCTGCTTCTCCCTCTCCCTCTGCCCCTCTCCCCTGCTCTGCTCATACTCTCTGTCTTTCACTCACTCTGTCTCTCTCAAATAAATAAATAAAATCTTTAAAAAATATAAAAAGAATTTTCTGCCAAGAAGTGCATGAAGAACATCACATACCAAACAGATTGGTATCACTCTAGGGTCATGGTCAGCCAACCTTGAGATCAGCTTCTCAACCAACAGCTGAAGTTCCCACTCTCCACAACAGCAAGTCCAAACACTATACTCTCTTTGGCTATCCTTCCCCATCCTTCTTCATTTCTCATTAATGATGGTCTAATTTCCAGTCCCAAGAAACAACCTACAAACTCACATCCAGCAAGACTTTTCTTGCTTCCCTTCCTTGTATACTGGTAAAAGGAGAAGAAGGATCCTCGAATAATGATGCTTCTGGGGGTCTATCCTATGCCCTTTTCTTGCTGCAGGCTACGTCCCTCCCTAGACCAGTGGTCCTCAAAATTGTCTTCTCATAGGCTCACTGAAATGATTTTGAAACACCCCTCTAACACTTTCAAGTTGACATCCAAAAATTACCATATAACTTCATATAGGATATCACTGACAAAGTATGTAATTCCCTCCATTTTATAAGTTCTGTAACATTTAAAAATATAACCATTACTGGGGCGCCTAGGTGGCTCAGTGGGTTAAAGCCTCTGCCTTCGGCTCAGGTCATGATCCCGGGGTCCTGGGATCAAGCCCCGCATCGGGCTCTCTGCTCAGTGGGGAGCCTGCTTCCTCCTCTCTCTCTACCTGCTTCTCTGCCTACTTGTGATCTCCGTCTGTCAAATAAATAAAATCTTAAAATATATATATATATATACATATATATATATACACACACACACATATATATATAACCATTACTTCATTCTTTTAAACATGTCCAATGTTTAAAACATGTGAAATCACTATAGGGATTTCATTCCCACCTTCATCTAATTAAAAAAAAAAATACATGAATAAGCTCTTCTTTAACATTAGAAAATATTACATCATTCCTTTTCCTCTTGGAACTCATAATTCTGTTCTAGTTTAACAAAATTTCAACCCAATGTAATATATTTTATGCTTGGAAGTCTTTTATTGATCACCTTATCCTACATCTCTGAAAAAAAATATGTTCATAAATTTGATTTTTTTTAATCACCTGTGACCATAAGTTTCTAAGTGATAACATTTTTCTTCTGGATTGCATTCTCATTAAATTGCCATTATATCCAATTGATAAACACAATGTAACATATTTTACATTTGACATATTTATTAATTATATAAAACAGAATTTAGATGGAACTACTAATTAATTAGGGTGGTTTTTATTTTTTCGATTAATTTATGGGCCCAGGGATAATATAATGTATGGCTAGAATGGAGCAATGTTCTGCATCAGGTTTTCTCCTGTTTTTCATTTTTTGTGCCTAAAACATTTCCTATATGTAGGTAGATAGAAATGGAAGGAATTTTATTATAGGAATGTCACTCAACTATTTAACTCCTTCTGAGTTATATGCTAAAAATCAAATACTGATCTAGAATCACATAATATTTTTAAGGATCTATCAACTAACAGTTCTATTGGGCATTCTTTTCATTTCATGGAATAAGGAAGGAAGGAAGGTAGGAAAGAAGGAAGGGAGGAAGGAAGGAGAGAATGTATTTGTGTAACGAAATGTACCCATTTGGGTCATACATTTTCTCTGCATGTTACTGCTTTTGTGTGGGGCCCACAGAGGCACCGTGTCAAGCAGGACTAAATTGCAGGTCTGTCCTTCTGTTGTCCATGGGAAAAGAACTCTATGAAAGGAGATGTGGGAAAGAAGAAATCTACATGACCACAGAAGGATCCTCAGGAATACTGATCTTAGAAAGACAACATATGAAAGTTGAGAACGTGGCAATTGTATTTCTTTAAAATTACTTGTGTATCCCCAGAAGTACAGGTACATCAGTTTGAAGACCACAGTTATAGGCCTTTCACTGAGGCCCATGACATCAGTTACAAAACGTCTAAGCCTTGTTAACTTTCGAACGTGTATCAGGTCAGTCCACTCACCTGAGATTCCAAACCACCTATCTACCAACCTTGTGGGCGTTCTAACTTCTAAAAATTTCCTCAATCTGTTTGTCTCTACCCTCTGCCCTGGCCCATACTTTGTTGCTGGGAATGCCATTTTTAACATCCTCATTCACCCATCTTCCTGTACCCCAGTCTTATTTCCTTCCCACCCATTATCCACAGTACAGAGAGTGGTTAAAAGGATAAAATAAAACTGGATCATGTTCTGAATCTCCTTATAATCTTTAGTGGTGTCCCGGCATTTAGGATAAAGTATAAACTCTTTATTATGACTCACAAGGCAATCCAAATCTGGTCTCCTGGACACATATCTACCACTTTTCTTAACACTCTAAACTCCAGCCAATCTGGGCTTCTTTCCATTTTTCAGAGGCCCTTACGTACATACATCCTCTTTCCTCTGCCCCCTTTGCTTAATTTCTTCTTAAATGAAAGGCTTAATTTAACTGTTCTTACCTCTTGGAAGCCTTGCCCGATCCCCATATTAGGTTAGGACCTCACAGATAAATGGTCGTGTGGTACTCTTAATTCCTTTGTCACAAGACATATCCCATTAAGTAGGAGCAACCTACTTAATGTTTCATTTGACCTTGAGACCATCAACTTTGTACTGCCAGGACCATATATGTCTTATATACCTAGCACTGCACCTGAAATATTATAAATGATACATAAATGAATAGTTGCTGTTTAAAGAAAACACTCTTATTAATACATAATCAAAATTTTGTTTTCAGCATATTTATCATTCTCTAACAAAAAATTTGTTTGAAATTTATCATTCTCCATTATCACTTGAAAGCAGGTTCAGAGTTCCTTCCAGATGACTCATAAAAGCATCAAATACTCCAAAGCGACTAAATATAGAGACGTAAGCACCAAGAGTGTGCCTGTCTATTGTGTTAGAGGTGCTCTTAAGGAAAAAGCCAGCTCTTGTGAGAGGACACTGTAGGTTTCACCAGCATTCCAATTAGATAGAATCATGGCAGTCATCAACATGAACCCGGGTAGGAATTACGTTGCTTTAAAGGGTCTCATTCCCTCAATGTTCTGAAGAGGCTTAAAACAGAAGTTATTAATTTCTGGCAAATTTCCACATATCATATTTGTGTTTGCCTTGCCTCTTCTATATAAACTCTTTGTGTGATAACATTCATTATTTTTATCTGCATACTCACAGTAATTGACTATTAAGTAACTCTAATTTCTTTTGTATAGTAAAAATTGGCAAAAACAAATGTATAATTGGCTTTAATAAAACAAATGAGTGCATTGCAAAAAGTACGGTATTTGCTATGAACACAGTTAACAGTGTCTGCCTTATTAAACCACCAACTACAATTGTCTTTATAGATAGCATTTCTCATATAAAGTAGTGCAATGTGATAAGCCAACTGCTGTTCAATGATTGATTTCATCTGTGTAGCCAGATGAAGAGATGTCTTTCAGATCAACGCTCTAAAGCATAAGACAATCACCAAGGGAATTCTCCAATAATCAATAAGCATCAATCATGAAAATAATTAAACTTCCTGTTAACCATTTCCATGGTCTGCATTCATGTTCTCAATAGTATGAATATAAATACTGAGGACCCAGTATCTGCATATTTTCTCAACTTTAATATCTTTTACTGCTCTGTAATCTACTCTGAGTACTTTCATAAATTCTACTTTGGAGGCAGGTTGCCTGAAGAGATTTTTTTAAGTAGAAGATCTCCCACAAAAGGCAGAGAATCCTAAGCTCCCAGTATTCTTTCCTCGGACATTTTCATTGCCCTATTTCCTCATTCCCACAAAGATATAATCATTTCGTCATTTTCAAGTTCTGAAGCTTGCTGTTGGATTTCCCATTTCCCCATATTGTGCTGCCAATCCTTCCCATTTGTCCTGTGTCACCCAGGCACCACAATAATCATCTTACAACATAGGTCATTTTTCTACTTTCTCTTCAGATCAGCACCAAATAAAATTGACATTTAGCAAATATTCATCTGTTCATTCATTTCACAAATATCTATTGAAAACATGCTCTCTACAATGTGTAAGCACTGTGCTAGGTACTGGGGTGGAACAGTGATCAGAGACTTGAACTTTGAACGCAGGGGCCTCCAACCTAGCTGAGGAAACACAATAAACATATAAATATACATAATTCAAGATAATAAATGTTGTAAAGAAAACTAAAATGATTCCGTGCTAGAGAACAATGATGGAGAGAAGGTCTCCTTTTATCAGAAGGTTGAGGAAACCTCTTGGAATTAACTACATTTAATGGGAGACTTAATGACATCTCAATAACAAAGGAGATAGAGGCTCAAATGCAATGATAGGAGAAAGAGAGTTGTAGGCAACACTTCACCATGGAGAATTGGCAGTTGCCAGAGGGGAGGTGAGTGGGAGATGGGTGAAACAGGCAATGGGGATTAAAAGTATCCTTATCATGATGAGCACTGAATAATATATAGAATTGTTGAGCCACTATATTGTACACCTGAAACTAATGTAACACCGTATGTTAATTACACTGGAATTAAATTTTAAACAATAAAGATAAAAAACAAATTCCAAAAAAGAGCCTTGAGGATTGTTGTAAGGAACCCATAGCACATCTAAGTGGCAAAATCAAATTTAACTTTTTTGCTGACAAATGGATGAAAGATGGCAAGACTGGAGCAGGGAAACTAAAGAAATTGTCCAAGGAAGGGGCCATGCGGTGTGGCGTAGGATGTGGATGATAGAAATGGAGAATAGTAGAAAGTTTTCAGATCTCTAGATTTTGGTGGAAAACTGGATGTGAGAGGTGAAAGGGATGAATTAAGGCTAACTCCCAGTGTTCTTTCTCAAACAACTGGGAAGATGGTGGTAGTTGTTACTGAGACAGGGAAGAATAAAACAAGAAGAGATGGAATCCAGGATTCCATTTTTGAAAGTAAGCTTAATGGACCTGTTAGACAATCAAGTGGAGGTATCAACATGGCACGTGGAGACCATATGAGATTCATGGGTAGAGAGTAAGACGTATTTAGAGAGAAAGTGTGGCGTTGGGAGTGGCAGGGGAAGGTTCAGATTTAGCTGACAGGAATACCAAAATTCTAAAGCAGATAAATGAATAACTATAAAGTGAGATAAGAATAAACCAGGGGAGGGGCGCCTGGGTGGCTCAGTTGGTTAAGCAGCTGCCTTCAGCTCAGGTCATGATCCCGGAGTCCCGGAATCGAGTCCCACATCAGGCTCCCAGCTCCATGGGGAGTCTGCTTCTCTCTCTGACCTCCTCCCCTCTCATGCTCTCGCTCTCTCTCTCTCTCTCTCTCTGAAATAGATACATAAAATCTTAAAAAAAAAAAAAAAAAAAAGAATAAACCAGGGGAGTCTGGGGTTGAAGAAGTCAAAATGAGGATCACATTTCAAGAAACAATGGTCAGGGTGCCTGGGTGGCTCACTCGGTTAAGCATCTGGCTCTTGTTCTCAGCTCAGGTCATGATCCCAGAGTCCTGGGATCAAGCCCTGCCTTGGGCTCCATGTTCAGTAGGGAGTCTGCTTGAGATTCTGTCTCTCCCTCTGCAACCCCCCCATAAATAAATAAATAAAACTTTTTTTTTTAAAGAGTGGCCAACTGAGTCTAGTCCTGAGTGAAGTCTGACAACAAAAACAGCAAAGATGTGACCACTGAATCAGACCATGTGAAGGTCATTTGTGACATTAACAAGAGCAGTTACAACTGAATGTTGGGGTTAAAAACTGCATTAGAAGTAAAGCATTACCATGTGAAGATGATTTTTCAAGGAGGAGAATTACTAAAACAGGAAAGGAGCAAGTGTTAGAAGTATGGGCCAGAGATGGCATGTCTGTTTTTACACACTGATCTGGTAGTGAGGAAGAGATGAATGATCCAGGGAGAAGGGGTAAGCGAGAGAAGGAAGTCCTGCAGAAGGCAGAAAAATAGGAATGGAATCCAAGTATGGGGTTGGATAGGAGGAGGAGGGATATTTCCCCTGTTGTACTGAGAGGGAAAAATAATAATGCAAGTGGGTTTACAGATTTGGTAAATAGAAGACAAATAAACATCTTCCTGATGGTTTCCATCTTCTCAGTGACATACGAAGAAAGGTCACCAGCTGCTAGAGAAGTGAGAAGAAGAGGTTTGAGAGATTTGAGGAGAGCAGATGATAGGAAATAGTCATTACAGGAGATGGAACAGAGAGTCTACTGGAGAAATATGGTAGGACCGCAGTTTTGAGGTTGGTGATCATGCATTTAAAATAAGCCAGTCAGCCCTCGGGGGTGTGTGTGTGTGTGTGTGTGTGTGTGTAAGCCAGTGTGTGTGTGTGTGTGTGTGTGTGTGTGTGTGTATAAGCCAGTCAG
>RCUC01042596.1:0-16646 GCA_003697995.1 Taxidea taxus jeffersonii
AGAAGTAAAGTGAGGCCTCTTTCCAAAATGATTCACCATTTTAAATGACATTTTTTCCCCTCTGGCTATATAGTGTCAGAATTTCCTTTTACTTGAACATTGAACAGTCATACTCTTTTAATTTCTACCTTCATTAATCACAAATGTTAGGTTAAAAATAATACATCATTTATACTTTTTAAAAAGATTTTATTTATTTATTTGACAGAGAATAAGAGCACAAGTAGGCAGAGTGGCAGGCAGAATGAGAGGGAGAAGCAGGCTCCCCGCTGAGCAATGAGCCTGATGTGGGGCTTGATCCCAGGACCGGAGGATCATGACCTGAGCAAAGGCAGACACTTAAGGACTGAGTCACCCATGCACCCCGCACATTTTTTTTATTTCAATAGACTCTCGAATGAAATTTATATATATATATATGTATATATGTATATATACATATATATATATATTTACACACACACACACATTCATTCTAGCCAAAAATGTTAAATAGCTGGGCCAGAAGGATCTCACTAAAAAATACATTCTTCAAAGTGATTAACATGTTTGTTAGTATAAAAGTGAATATTCTCTAACCTATAAACAGCCGCCTAAATAAAATACGACAGATACTTAAACTAATGAGCTTTCTGAATTCTATACTTAATAAGATATATTTAAAATGCTTATGATACTAATACCTTTATGCAAATAGAGTGGATCATAATGAGAGAAACTGATTTTTTAAGTAAAGAAAATACAATATCTGCAATAAGTGGAAATAGTTAAAGAACAAATAAAAGGAAAAAAGCAGCAACTGTGATTACAGATAGCACATACAGCACACCATGAATTTATTTTAACTTTTGATTCCCTGAGGTCCAGCAAAGGCAAATTTGGGTTCCATCAAAATAAAATGCAATTTATCAAAGGACCATAAATAACAAATTTTCTTTCTTTGAAAAAGTAAATTAAGTACTATCCTTCCTTTATACATAAGAACTTAAAACCATGAGGATGAGAGAAGCACTCAGTTGCTGTTCTCTCACTGTGTACAATGGAGTTGAGAAAACAAAGGACAGATCTTACTCCAACGAGTCCTATCAGAACAGTCTAAGATGATAAGGACAGTTGTTTTCTTTATCTTAGCAACTCAAATGCTTATCAGATGATGGGGCTCAGAAAAGTCCTGTACTGAGAACTCCAGCATCGTACCTACCAGTGGTTGTGCAAAATAAATGGTGCCTGCTATAGGGATGGTGAAAAGTTACCACACACACACACACACCATTCATCCCAGGTTACTCATTGACTGGGATACGGTTTGCCTAGTATATAATTAATATATGTCATAAAGAATAAGGCTCCACTGGGGCCTTATTTCAGTGCTATGAATTTTTTTTTTCTCACTTCCTCCATCTCATCATTTGTGGTTTAAAAAAAAAAACACATATCCCTCTATCTCTAGTTTCAGGAACTGATTTTTGTGGGCATAATGTCTGTGCAGTAGTATATTTCTTCTTTAAATTCACTGACAAATATTTCATTTTGTCAAACTTTCACCCCCTTTTAAATAATATGACCTGCGTGCCAACATAAATACCTGTGGAACTTTCCTGGAAGTGAAATCATCTAAATTTTACAGACTTACCTTTGATTCTAAATCAATCAGGCTCACAGCTCTGTCGTCCACTTGAAGAATCATATCCTGGGTCCACACTTTGCCCTTGGCATCGAGCAATTTCAGCTTTCTTATTCCATCATCAACAGTTATCATAGCATCTTTCCGATCCAGAACAAAGGTAGTCAAGTGCTTACGAATGACAAGAAGGAAAAAAGTATTTATAACACACACATTCTCTTAGTGCACGTTTTCCCAGAGAAAGCCACAGTGACCTAACCAAAGTCAGCGAGTGGAGCAGGGAAGGGCCAACACAAGGTCCCCTCCAACTTTGTGGCTCGCTTATTAAGATAAGAAAGTCAAGCAGGTTTTTGTTGAATTGAGGAAAGGGTACCTTGAGTCATAAAATAGCTAAATCTGTTTAATACTGAGCCATGCTGAGTATTAATAAACATAAACAGAACATAAATTCTAAACAGCTTAAAAAGCATTCTCTTAAGACCAATCCCTCCCATCTCATTCATCTCAGTAACGCTGGTTACTTAGGGGCTGAGCCACAATAGGCCCTTTGCACTGTGGCTGGAAACTACAGACATGGGTGAACAGGAGCGGTAGTCAGCTACCACTGTAGCAACTGTTCGAACTCATCATGGTACTGAAACAAAACTTCAAATTTCATGAAGCATGCTTGCTATGAGTAGAAAACAGAAAATAAGAGCAATTTAAAAATTACTCCCTACTTAAATATGTTCTACCGTAAGCAAAAGTCACCTACATAGATTCCAATCAAGAGCAAATATATCTTAAAAGATAACTACATCTGTTGATGGACATCTAGGTTCTTTCCATAACTTGGCGAAAGAACCTAGATGTCCATCAACAGATGAATGGATAAAGAAGATGTGGTATATATATATGATGGAATACTATGCAGCCATCAAAAGAAATGAAATCTTACCATTTGCGACGACATGGATGGAACTAGAGCGTATTATGCTTAGCGAAATAAGTCAACTGGAGAAAGACAACTACCACATGATCTCCCTGATATGAGGAAGTGGAGATGCAATGGGGGTGGGAGTTAAGGTGGTAGGAAAAGTAAAAATGAAAGAAGATGGGATCGGGAGGGAGAAAAACCAAAAGAGACTCTTAATGTCATAAAACAAACTGAGGGGGGTGGGGGGAAGAGAGGTTGGGTGAGGGTGGTGGGGTTACATCATATGTTTAAATAAAGCTTAAATAAAGTAAAAAAAAAAAAAGATAACTACACAGGAAAAATCAAACAAGAAAACCATTGTTTAAATAGATCTAATCATAAATTTAGGTAAAACTAAAACTAAACCACTCGGTGAAATCAAAGGTATAATTTCAAAAAAGATTCTAAAATATAAAACAGAAGCACCTGTCCTGTTTTTAACCAAAATAAGGCTGCCAATGATAAATGAGTGGTTAATTTATTCCCTATGAAAACGGACCCCAGATGAACAAGATACTTCGTTATTTTACATCTCGGTTTTACAAAAATCAGAAAGAAAAAGGTCAACACAACTCACAGCACATCACAGGAATAAAATAAAACATAATTCTGATTTTACTACCCAATTTTTATGTCCCTCAAGGTTCATTCTGAATTTTAGTAAACATCAAAACATCTTACTTCAACACGATATTGGGATATATCGGACACACTGCTGACACTGTCCCGAGCATAATTCTTCCTTTGTTCTGAAAGAGAGGTTGAAGAAGTCATTATTTAGCCACTAACAGGCTGAAGTTCATGTATCAGTGTCTTGTGGCCATCTCTAAAATGAGTCTATCTCACATATAAATACAGTAGTTGACAAGTCATCATTGTGTGGCATATCTGAAAACACTCATTATTCACATTAAATGAAAAAGCCAACAGAAAGCTTAAATGATATGCAAGAACAATTTGACCCAATACAAATTTCCAGAATCCCAAAAGTAAATCTAGATTATCAATGTTGTCAGAAAAAGAGTTATTTAGTATAAAGGTTTTATTCATCAGATACCTACTCTTTGGTAAAAAGATAAAAACTGGCTTATCACTCTCTTCTCTTAGTATACAGAGAACAAAACAGAATTGCCCAATACTGTCATAGATACTGTATTTTAGGAGTTAGACTACATTATCAAGATAATGGCCACTACAAGGAACATCTCCTTTCACAACATCCAAACTATAGAGAGTGTCAGAGGAGATTCAAAACATGATTTAATCATACCGACTGCCATTAAATTTTAACAGTTTCCACACAGCTACAGAATAAACAAATGTGATACTCAGAATTGTAGATATCGGCTGTTAGAAAATATGAGAGTCAGGTAGAAAGTTACTGCACCACACTTCTGATAAAGCAAAAATAAACCTTTATTTTCTTTCGTAAAATGCTGCAAAACCAAAATACAAAATATGTGGAGGCAATATTTTGTACTTGTTGTTCTCTAGTCAGGTAACTTGCTTATTTGTCGATTCAGAGCTGCCTCTTCTTTCTAAAACAGAATGGTAATATGAAAAAGAACCCTAAGTGGGACTCCTGGGTGGCTCAGTTGGTTAAGCAGCTGCCTTCGGCTCAGGTCATGATCCCAGCGTCCTGGGATTGAGTCCCACATCGTGCTCCTTGCTCGGCAGGGAGCCTGCTTCTCCCTCTGCCTCTGCCTGCCTCTCTGTCTGCCTGTGCTTGCTCTCTCTCTAACAAGTAAATAAATAAAATCTTTAAAAAAAAATAAATAAAATCAGTTAAAAAAAAAAAAAGAAAAAGAACCCTGAGTAAGAACCAGAAGATTACTGACTCTAGCTTTGGCTGTCACTAAGTAGGATGCTAAATTAAGACAAGACCCTTAGCTCTGGACCTCAGCACTCTTCTTGTAAAATGAAACAGTGAAATAAGATCAGGCCTCAAGACTCCCACAGTACTAACATTCAGACCCACACAGACACAAACACACATGCACATGTGTGCACACACAGGCACACACACATGCTCCTCAGTTTTTCTGATATCTAACTGCTTTAAAATATTAACATGTTTCTTTCAGTTAATATAGAAACTTTTAGATCTTCCTACAACTTCAGAAGTTGAAAAGCTCTCCTGAGCATGAAAGCAAAGCAAGTATAAAAATATAAAGTACGTATTCAGATTCGGAATGTTAACAGAATTTTTGAAAACTCTGATATATTATTGTTTCACAATATATAGAGTAGTAATCATCTTTTATAATTACCTTAAAACTTAGATGAAAAATATCCAAATCCCTCATATTATATCAGTCTGATATTATTCCGATATATTCTATTTTGCTTTTGCAGCATTAAGTTATGTAACTGAAACAGACACACTACAAAATTCAGTATCTTCTACCTTTCTTCTTTTGTTTGGATGATGACCTGAAGAAGTATGATCCATCTGTTCCTACCAAAATAATGTGATCAAAAAGAAAGATCTGGTTTCACCTTAAATTTTTCTATTTCAATATTACAAAACATACATAAGCTTCACTTACATGACTGTATTCTACATAAAAGAACATAAACAACCATGATTTTTTCTGATTATTAGCTGAGCATTAATCAACGTGAGATAGTAGTAACAAATGTAAAACTGTTCTCAGGAGAACCACTGACACGCAATATAAAACTGAGGAACATATCTGACAAAAGCACTTTGAGAAATAATCACTATTTAAGGATCACGGGTCTATCGCTTTCCAGCACGACTCTCCATGGCAGACGCAGGACATGGAGGTGGTTCTGTTTCCTGTGGTCTGACCGGCACTGCAAGAGAAATGGCCATGGTTGCCATGGTAGCCAGTTGTGATATGGGAACCCCAGGACACTCAAATGCTTCACCGAGTCTTTCAGATAAGTGACCGGTAAACACAACTGAAGCTCAACTGTATGTTTTGTAATTAAAGATTCTCATTATGAAGTAGTAAGAACGTGGTTTCCCACATTTTTTAATATAGTTTTTTAATCTCAAAGAAATGTATTTTACAAGTACAAGAGAATAACACTGCCTATTTGATAGTCTTTGTAAAGAACATGACATTCACTGATCAATGAATGCCTAGAAGATTCGTGTTATTTCTAATATTCCAAGTGCAGAATCCATTTTAGAAATTGTTAAACTGCTTTCTCTCCAATGTTGCCCAATAAATAAGAGGCATGTGTTATAAGAAATTACCTTTTAAAAATCCTAACAGTATATAAATGCCATAAAATGGATTTATAAATAAGCTAGTAGTCCTAGTGATTGAAGCCAATGAATAAATAAAGGTTAATATTAACATTTTAATATGAAATTTTTGAAAGAAAGTTCCTAGGAGGCAATTATGGTACATTTCTTTTTTATGAGAATCATATGTACTCTCAAGCACAGTTGTAAATAGTAATTATGCTCTTAAGCTGAAAATCTCACCAAAAGCCTTAAAAAAGCATGAGAAATCTAAATGAAGTCTCAGTGATACTCAAGATAAAGCCTCTAATGACGTTCCCTACTTTCATAATGGTCGTCAGCCTGGGCCACACACTAGTGTGAATTTGGAAAAACAGTGCCTAGCTCCCCCCTGCTAGGGACTCTACTGTAACTGGTTCAGGATAAGGTTTGGATGCTGGGATTCATAAACGCCAATTCTATCGTGCAGTCAGGACTGAAAACCACTGGTCCAAAATTTGTACAAATGCCAACTCATCTACTACATGTTACTCTTCGAAGCTGAAAATCTTTCTTTCCAAATTAAGAGCATAAATCATGGTCAAATAGTGTATTAAATCACTGAAGAAATCTGGCAGCAGAGTTCTGGGTTTCTCATGTTATAGGCTGCTCAACTGCCCATATAAAAGCCTCAGTTTCTAACTCCTTTTCTCTCTCAATCTGAATTGATTTTTCCTACTTGCTTTTATACCACAGACCAGAATATACAAACTCAAAGAAATGGAATAAGGTGAATTCAGTAACCAACGATGAAAATCCTTTACAGATTATTTTCGAATTATTGGATTGATGCTGCAGAATGTGATAATTCACTTCCAGATTGGGAGCATTAAATTCAGGTTTCAGAAGACTTTGGGTGACTGTGATGTATCGATGTAGGTTCATCGACTGTAATAGCAAACATACCATTCTGGTACAGGCTGTTGATAGTGAGGGCTATATGTGTGCAAGGTAGTATGTGGGAAATCCCTGTAGCTTCCCCCTCGATTTTGCTACGAACCTAAAACTACAAGTCTTAATTTTTTAAAAATGTATGTTTTGGGGTGCCTGGGTGGCTCAGCTGGGTAAGTGTGTGACTCTTGATTTCAGCTCAGCTCAGGTCATGACCTCAGGGTCCTGAGACAGAGCCCCACATTGGGCTCTGTGCTCGGCAGGGAGTCTGCTTAAAGATTCTCCCTCTCTCTCTCCCCCCACTCTGTCTCTCTCTCAAATAAATGAACAAATCATCAAAAAAAAAAAAAAAGAGCTAATATTCAGATACTTTTATTTTCTCTTTCTCTGAAAATAAAGCATAGCTTCAAAGTAAGGATTTGGCAATTAAAAAGAAAAAAAAAGTAACATAAAAGTAGCTGCTGAGTATTTCTCTCTCTAAATAAAACAATGGGCTACTGCTCCTATTACTTTAGACTTTCAAGCACAGTAAAAGAGAATTCCTTTCCCACTATTTTAGTGTATAATTTCCAGATGTGAGGTGCTTAATGGGAATCAGGGGAGCACTGTGTGGTAAGAACAGCCTCTCATTATCTAGGCTGCCACAATCACAAATCAGTATCAAAACCAAGATACTGTTTTTAAAAACAAACAAGGTCATTTTTACAAAACTAAATTATTTTAGAGTTAATTTTACTTGCCTGTTCAACAAATTGTTAAGACAGCTTATCCCATGAGGAGAAAAGAAGCTTTAAAATTTTCAGGTAAGGTGTGAACCCTGCCAGTCTTCTTCAGTCATAAAACACCAGCACATTCTATGAAGCTGAACTGTGACTCTAACATGGCCTAACTTCCTGATAATACATAATCATGGGCCATTTATTTCTTAAGAATTTAAAAAACGTGTTCTTAAAAAAGAAGATTTGGGGCGCTTGGATGGCTCACTCGGTTAAGCTACTGTCTTTGGCTCAGGTCATGATCCTGGAGTCCCGGGATCGAGTCCCACATTAGGACCCCTGCTCGGCAGGGAGTCTGCTTCTCCTGCTGACCTCTTTCCTCTCATGGTCTCTCTCTCTCTCCCTCTCTCTCTCAAATAAATAAATAAAATCTTAAAAAAAAAAAGATTTACATGTTTTCTCCAGTAAAATACTCACTGTAAATGAAGATAGAGAAAAGAGAAATGGATTTTAATTCCTGAATGCCACCTGAATTGTGTGTAAGAGATTGCTTGGGCTCCAAATCTGACAATACACCAAGAGATTAGTTCCCAACCAAGATCAGAAGATAGAAAGGGACAGGAAGAGAAGTAAGATAGGTACAAAAAAATAAACAAATAAATAAATAAGTAAATAAAATGGGGGGGTACATATCTAATAAGAAAAGTGCTATAATCAGGAATATTCCTATAAGATAAGCACTGTGTAAAAATACAGAAAAGTTTATTGTAAAGTCAATTATACAGAAATGGATTATATGGTTTACAGATTAGTTAATACTCAATTCTTACTAGTCCCTCCTTGAGAAGAAAAAAGAAAAATAGGAAAAACACAAATATATTTTCCTCCTTCCTGGCTTCACAAAAAAGTTCAAACTCAGGGGTGCCTCGGTGGCTCAGTGGGTTAAAGCTTCTGCCTTCGGGTCAGGTCATGATCTCAGAGTCCTAGGATCGAGCCCCGCATCGGGCTCTCTGCTCAGAAGGGAGCCTGCTTCCCTTCCTCTCTCTCTGCCTGCCTCTCTGCCTACTTGTGATCTCTGTCTGTCAAATAAATAAATTAAATCTTAAAAAAAAAAAAGTTCAAACTCAAGGCTGAGTGAAGAGAGTACTTGTCTATCACATTTAACCAATACAACAAAACAAATCTCAGAGTTACTATAAGTGTCAGTAATGACAAAAAAAAATACAGCTAACTGGTAAGTCTGTGAAACCTGAGTTTTTCTGGATAGAGGATGACTTGAAACAGCTGATTATTATAAATGGTTGTATTACAAACACAGCAATATCGAATTTAGAGAGAAGTTACTCTTCTAGGAAATTCAGCTATTCAGAACACAGCAGAGTCCACACTTAAACAAGTAAGTTCTCTAAGTGGCAGACCGATGTCACAAGGTCTGTACATTGAAACTTGCACATTTTAATATGCAGACTTCAATGGGACTCTTGATTCCCCACTTACAGCCTACTCTACTGAAGATTTTCCTTCTAGTTTTTCGGCATGTACGTATCAGAAGCAATGCTAGAAGGAGGCACGTTGACAACAGGCAAAAGTAACAGGCTTGGGACATAGCCACATGGAAAAAGTAGCCACAAATATTCAAAAGGGAAAAGATTCTGAATGATTTGGTATAAACGTAGAGAATACAGCCTCTGAGCACATCACAGCACATGAGCTCATGTGCACTGATGACTGTCTGAGTCATCGACGGGAGACTACAGGCACCACACCCTGGTAGAAGGGAAGGTTTAATATATTTTACAAGTACTTCCTTAAAAATGATATTAAATTTTAGTGCTTAAAGACTTTGACAAGCAGGCTCACTGGAGAAAAATACAAAATTTTCAACTCCTCAATAACAGTAGCCAAATGAAATGTTACTGTCATGAGGTATGTGGAGGAAAATGAAATTTTTATTTATTCTCTATTTATTTATGTTGTCAGGGACTTTGGTGATATAGAGCCTCTCACATACTGGCTTTGAAATTTCTTGTATCATGATGAAGAAATGACAAAACAGGGTTATTAAACTGCAGTATATTTTAATTCCTTTCCTTGAATAAATGAACACATATCCAAAAGAAGCAAATATATCATCATAATTGTATAGTTCACAGTACAAAAAATATTTCTGGTAATATCTGGAATATAAGCTTAAAAATATGATGAAGATTACCCTTGATCCTGTCCAAGCATCACTGAGATTACACATATAACATCATTTGGAGGTAACATCAAAATACTAAATTTGAGGGCCTTGATTAATCTGAGAACCAAGGACAAAAAGTGACTCTCCTATGTTCTTCCTCAATGCCATGACAGACTCATTACTTCTATTTTCTCATATAAACTTACCACAATATTATTATCATTTCTATTTTGTAGATGAGGAAACTGGGGTCAAGAGGTAAAATCATTTGCCCAAAATGGCAGTCCTTGGGTAGAAGGGCCGTAATTCAATCCAAAATTGCTTGGCCCCCAGAACCCATGTTGCCTCTCCGAGACTGAAGTTACTGAGTTATTGAAGCAATGTGGGAGGGACATGATGGTGTCACACCTGAAAAGCATTCTCATGAAAAAGACAAGCTGCATGAAACTCTAGAGGCAGTCAGTATCGAACCTACGGCCAGTGTATAAAAAACAATGGTCATTACTGTAAAACTCTTGTTCCAGTGCACTAAATAGTATCTTCACATACCAAAGAAGTTCGTGTACCATCCAGGAAAGAAACTAATTCTTGAAAGATTTATTCAACTGGTTTAATCATTGTGAAAGGAGGAATTTTAAAGAAAATGGATACACTGTGATAAACTACACTAAAAATCTCTACCAATTCTTTAGCAAAAAAAAAAAAGAAAGAAAACTTGGGAGGCTAAACACTCAATGTTAGCTAACTACAGTTGGAACTTCAACTACAACTTGCTTACTGCAAAGGATCGTTCAAAATCTGAATGTATTTCTTCCCTATCTTTCACACAATTCATTCCATGGGCATTGACTGAGAGTTCCTTTTGGGAGGGATGGGGGAGGATTAGATACAAAGAAGAACGAAACATTATCTGCAACTTCAAGGAACTTAAAACCTGCTTGCTTCTCAGCCAAATACATTTGCTAAATCTTCTTTCTTCTTAATAAATGTCTCTTGGATTTGCCCCTTTCTTTCCCTCTCTTTGCATCCTCTGTTTTACCAATACACTGTTCATTTTTGTGACTATACAAAATTGTCACATTTTCTTATAACCAAGATGTGTAAAGTTATGTGACTCGGACAAATCATCTCACCTTAGAAAGGAACCTCAGCTTGTTCTATATGTAAAAAGGAGAAAACAAATTTCCTGCTTATAGGCTGATGATTTTCAATCCTCAGATCTATGATTTTTTGAAGATGCTCTTAACACAAAGTAAACATTAAAATTTGCAAATGACTTATACTTTTTATCCCTTACCCCCTTTTCTTAGCTCTCTGAAAATAGATTTTTGGATCTATAGTATTTGTGAGATGATCGACACTCTTTCATCTTAACAAAAGTCTTAGGGCTATTACTTAGATGTCTGACTGACTTATTTCCCTTCATACTCATCATAACCATCCTCAATACTGCTATGAGTGACCCAAGACAACAGACCTTTTATACCCGTGACTAAAAAACTTCAATGGCTAGGCATTTCCTGCAAACAATGTCTAAACTCCCTAGTATGATTCTTCCCACTGTGGTCCATGTTTAGATTTCTAATCTTATTTCCCAATGCACCACCTTGCACCCTCGAGTTAAGACCAAATCGTGTGCAGTTCATTCATTCATTATATATTCATTCTGCAAGTATTAACTGAGCGTATATTACACGTTAGCCACTGTGCTGTGCAATGCTTGGGGGATCCTGAAGTAATCAAAGCAGACATGGCCCAACTTCACAGAGCTCACAGTCTCATTTATAAAGGGTTCACACTGCTCTTTATAGCACCCACCAACCTCCCAAATGCCTGCCGCAGAGTTCAGCTCAATGCTCAGCTCCTCTTTGAAATCCAAGCTTACGTAGCTCTTTATTATAACAATGCATTTACTAGTCTATCTCACCAAACCAGTGCATAAGCAAGGACCATGTCTTGTTCATCTTTGGAATGACTAGATCGTCATGGAAACAGAGGCTATGAAGACTTTGGCCTGGCACAAAGAAGTACTTAATAAATATCTGCCTAGAAACGAAATTCTGAAGGAATTAATCACTTTGTTTTTTTAAAACAAAACCAAACCAAACAACTTTCTTCTTTTTCAGTTTCTTCAAGTCATTCTCTAGATTGCAAGACCATTACAATCACGAACCATATATTATTAGCTCTATTCCATGTACATATTAATCTACAAAATAAGCAGCTGTTGGCTATATTCTCTGGATCTACAACTCACAACTACTAGGACACGGTAAGGATGTCTTAATATAGTACTGGAGAAAAGTGAAACCAACACTAATCAGACGGACAAAGTTATAAGAAAATCTATCCGTGTGTGTATAAAATCCATTTTATAAATGTATGATTTGAGTCCTAAGGCCTTGTAACTTACTACACAGGCAGAAAGAGTCACAAAACCTTAGAATTGTTCCATCTTATCACAGCCAAGACACTGTAGATCCAGATAATGAAAAAAAAAAAAAAAAGGGAGGGAGAGAATTCCAAATTTATAAAAGGGTGTTAGTTCCTATGACAGATAATAATAAGGATACTCCCAACAATAACAACAAATGTATACACTACTTCCTGCTTATCAGGCACTACTAGGCACTACATGAAGCATTCTACATGTACTAACTCATTTAATTGTCATAATCAACTCTATGAGATATCCCCCATTATAGAGATAAGCAAAATCAGGTACAAGAATCTTCTCCAAGATCATTCAGCCAGTAAATGATAGAACTGAATTTGAACCCAGGAAGTCTGGGTCCAGAGTCTTTCTTCTTAATCACAATACTGTTCTGAGTCTTTTAACCATAATACTATTCTTATTCTTTATTATTGTACAATAATCAAAGCCCATGCAGACCCTGTGAAAAAAAATGCATTTCCAGACATATGGGATATATTTCAGGAGTCCTTAACTTCTTTTTAGTAATGACTTCTATTTTATACTAAAGTTTAAAAATACATTATTTACACATGAGACAATCTAGAGAGAACAAGGGAAATTAAAGAAGAATCAAGGAGAAATCCTGCTACTTTCACAGCACAGAAAGAAATGATACTATTACACTACTTGAAAGTTCAAGAGCTATAAGGAAGAAGTCCTGTGAACTGTCAGCCCACAATGAAATGGATCATTCATGAAGATCAACAAGTATATCACAAATAATTAGCTGGGAAAATCCACCTAAGGGATTGACTCCATTTAAAAGACTCCTTAGAAAACACTGCTATACCTCCATGGTCCCAAATCACACGATGGTAAGCAAAAGTCATATCTTAGTAGATTTTTATAAAAACTTTTTAAAACAATCCTTATCTCTCACCATGTCACTCTAAATACTATAAACAAGGCATGGCTTCAAATGACAAATCTGAATACATAATTCATAAAATGGGGTTAGAAATAGAATTACACCTTGTCAAATAAACACACATACCATAAAGGGCCTTTGCACTTGTTTTTGAACTGTGTTCTCTGTCCATTTGGGAAAAGGTGGGTGATGTTCCATAGCCACTGTAATTAAAAAATAAATTAAAGGTCATTGTGCTCGGTTAAAGTCCAAAGTAAGCAATAAAAATTCAAAACTACAAATAAAAATTCCAATGTACCAATATCACCTGGTGTTTTTAAAAAACATAACTAGGTTTGTCAAAATGAGACAGATCTTGCTCTGGTCAAGAAACAGAATATAAACCAGGCTACCCCAATGTGGACTGAGGTAGGTACAAATCACAGCCTTCTCTCAAACTCCAAGTCAGAACCTTCATAAGAAAGAAGTCAATAAGGCTCGAACTTTCTCAGAAGAGTTTAAGTTTGCCATACTAAATTGAGTTGACACCAGTGATCCAGTCATAAAAAGTACTTGATGACTGAACCTATCATAGAATAGACATTATTTTCACAAAAACTTAAAAGGTAAAATAACACTTTATCATTAATTTGACCAGCTTTACCCTATTTCTAGTCTCCTGCTACTAATAATGGGAGGTGGAGGAAACATATCACTTGAATTTTAAAAAAAATATATTCAGTAAACATTTATTAAACCCAAAAATCTATTAGAATAAGGATTATGGTGGGGGACATGATCCTGTTGATAAAACAAGTAAGTAAAATTGTTACAACAGAATGTGGTATCTGGATAAAACTAATAGATATAACATGTAAGATCAAAGAAGGATTCAATTTTTATCAGGATGTGCAGAAATTCTTCACTGCCAAGTTGGCATTTCCACAGAATTGAAAAGACTGGGAAGAAGTTTTACAGACAGGTGAAGAATTAAGTGAGGAAAAGGCGTGCGGAACTGCCTCAGTGACTAGTATGGTGTCCAAGGGAACAATGCATCTAATGGGGCATGCCTAGAAGAGAGAAATGGCTTCAGACATAGGGAAGGCAAACAGAGGGCATAAGAATTTTGAATTTTTATTCTCCAGATGCAGCAAATATTTTAAACAAAGACATGCCATGATCAAAAACATTTTTAAAGAAAATAATCCCAATGGCAAGGTAGCCAGGTAGAGGGTACTACAAAAATTATGGTAGGAAAAGGCCCTATGTAGAACTAGAACAGAAAGAAGGAAGAGACAGAAACAAGAGTTCCTTTAGAAGAAAATGTTACACATTCATGACTAAATGGATATTTATAGTAAGAAAAGGGAGGAAGACTGAGGGTGTGGCCAGACTTTCTGGCTTGAATAACTGATGGACAAGATAAAGACAGTAGCAGGCAGTACTGCTCTGGTGTCTCTTACTGACCGGTACTAAAGAGACTTGCAATGATCTTGTAAAGAGAAAAGATGAAGCATAACTCTTTACAATGTGAATAACCTATGAATTCTGAAAAATGATGAGCGAACTCCAGACCACAATGGCCAACATAAAGTAACTACAGTATTATCCACAATGTATAATGGGACGGCCACTTACGTCAGGGACCTGATTTCAAGTTCTACTTGGAGCCACAGGGATTGTTCTGTTCGCTTGCCTGACTTTTTATTTGTTTTACACAGTGAAAAGTATCTTGACAGACTGGACTAGAAGACATTTAACTCTCCTCAAATACCAGTGTTTTATAAATAAAAGTAATAGCATACTCCAGAGAAACAGAAACCTCAGAAGTATACATTCCACCATGGAAAGCAGTGATACATAAAATAACAGAAGAAACTGCCTTCTAGTAGGTCATTGTCCTTGAGGTGGATATTACTTAACCATCTTTTTCTTTCCACACAGTACACTTTTAAATATAATCATAGCTGAGAATTAGAAAGAAATTTTGTATTAATGAGGAATAAACTACATAAAGAACTATCAGTTAATCTTTTCAGTTAAAATATAAAACAAAACCATCAAATCAAATCCAAAAAGAACCCCAACAGGAGCGCCTGGGTAGCTCAGTCAGTTGGGCTTCCGACTCTTGATTTTGGCTTTGGTCGAGATCTTGGGGTTGTGGGATGGAGCCCAATGCTGCGCTCTGTACTCAGAGCAGAATCTGCTTAAGGTTCTCTCCCTCACTCTCTACCACCCCACCCCACCCCCACCGCCAAGAGCCCCGGCTCATGCACTCTCTGTCTGTCTCTCTCTCTCTCTTAAAAAAATATGGAAATCATTAAAAAAAGAACCCCAACAAATTAAATATAAACCTTCCAACTTACTTCATTTGAGCTGGATACATTCCAAAACCACTGGGATGATTAGAAATATGACCATTCATTGTGGTTTTCACTCCTGGGTTCTGAAAAAAGAAAGGCACATAGATTAAAGGTAATAAAAAGGTCAAGACATTTCAGTTTCAAGTTATTCATTCAACATACACATGTCACTGCCAGGAAGACAGAAACACAAAGATAAAGATCTCCATCCTTAAAGAGCTCTGGCGCCAGTTCTGGCATCAGAACATATAAACAAAGATTCAACTGGCCTTTAACATTAATGTATTAGAGGAGTAAGCAAATTGAGGCAAGTAAAAGAAAAATTTTAAATATAGTTCTGAGTCCTCTACATATAGAAGGCATAACTGTATATTCTGATCAAACCCTTAAACAATTCTCGGTTTTATGAAATGTTACTTTGTTTACTGTTTCATTATGAAAGTACTATAGGTCTATTAACTTTAAAAACTTGAGAAAAGTGCAAAATACAGAAAAGAACAAAGGGGGAAAGGCAGTACCCAGAGCACTATCATTTAACAATCCTGTTAGTTCCCTCCAGTCTTTTTCTGGCATCTACTTTTCTTTTCTCCTCCCTTCAAAGCACATTTGACAACATTGTGTATACACACACTTGGATACACCTTTTTTCCAAGAAGGTATCCATTTACACATTCTTTTCACCATTTGTGAGAAAGCAATTTCAAAAGTTATCACCAGATATTTCACTTCAGAAAACATTTTTAATATGTTTCACAAACTGAACAAATTCTTTCAAACAAGATGAGTAAGCAAAACTTCCTTCCTGTTAAATCCAATGGCCTTTTCTTTCCTTGTTCTCCAAGACAATACTGCTTACATCTGATTTCTTTCTTTTTTTTTTTTTTTTAAGATTTTATTTATTTATTTGACAAAGAGAGAATCAGCAGGCTCCTGAGCTAGCACAAGCAGGGGGAGTGGCAGGCAGAGCCAGAGGAAGAAGCAGGCTCCCCGCTGAGCAGGGAGTCAGATTGGACTTGATCCCAGGATCCTAAGATCAGGACCCGAGCTGAAGGTAGACCCTTAACTGACTGAATTGCCCAGGAGCCCCACACCTGATTTATTTCTATTTACTCCTAGATACTTCCTTCTTCTTGTGTTCTGTGACACAATTCTGAATCGTATCTTACTTCTCTTTGTACACATTACATTACTAGTCTTTTCAGTTTCAGTAATGAAAAGGTTGGTAGGGTGCATGCCAGCACTATTAGAAGACAGAGGCAGAGGGAGCAGGAGATTTAATAACTACTGAGTGACTGTTTTTCCCAGTAGACTCTTGGCCCAAAGCTGGGAC
>RCUC01042597.1:0-16855 GCA_003697995.1 Taxidea taxus jeffersonii
AGAAGTAAAGTGAGGCCTCTTTCCAAAATGATTCACCATTTTAAATGGCATTTTTTCCCCTCTGGCTATATAGTGTCAGAATTTCCTTTTACTTGAACATTGAACAGTCATACTCTTTTAATTTCTACCTTCATTAATCACAAATGTTAGGCTAAAAATAATACATCATTTATACTTTTTAAAAAGATTTTATTTATTTATTTGACAGAGAATAAGAGCACAAGTAGGCAGAGTGGCAGGCAGAATGAGAGGGAGAAGCAGGCTCCCCGCTGAGCAATGAGCCTGATGTGGGGCTTGATCCCAGGACCCGAGGATCATGACCTGAGCAAAGGCAGACACTTAAGGACTGAGTCACCCATGCACCCCGCACATTTTTTTTATTTCAATAGACTCTCGAATGAAATTTATATATATATATATGTATATATATATATATTTACACACACACACACATTCATTCTAGCCAAAAATGTTAAATAGCTGGGCCAGAAGGATCTCACTAAAAAATACATTCTTCAAAGTGATTACCATGTTTGTTAGTATAAAAGTGAATATTCTCTAACCTATAAACAGCCGCCTAAATAAAATACGACAGATACTTAAACTAATGAGCTTTCTGAATTCTATACTTAATAAGATATATTTAAAATGCTTATGATACTAATACCTTTATGCAAATAGAGTGGATCATAATGAGAGAAACTGATTTTTTAAGTAAAGAAAATACAATATCTGCAATAAGTGGAAATAGTTAAAGAACAAATAAAAGGAAAAAAGCAGCAACTGTGATTAGATAGCACATACAGCACACCATGAATTTATTTTAACTTTTGATTCCCTGAGGTCCAGCAAAGGCAAATTTGGGTTCCATCAAAATAAAATGCAATTTATCAAAGGACCATAAATAACAAATTTTCTTTCTTTGAAAAAGTAAATTAAGTACTATCCTTCCTTTATACATAAGAACTTAAAACCATGAGGATGAGAGAAGCACTCAGTTGCTGTTCTCTCACTGTGTACAATGGAGTTGAGAAAACAAAGGACAGATCTTACTCCAACGAGTCCTATCAGAACAGTCTAAGATGATAAGGACAGTTGTTTTCTTTATCTTAGCAACTCAAATGCTTATCAGATGATGGGGCTCAGAAAAGTCCTGTACTGAGAACTCCAGCATCGTACCTACCAGTGGTTGTGCAAAATAAATGGTGCCTGCTATAGGGATGGTGAAAAGTTACCACACACACACACACACCATTCATCCCAGGTTACTCATTGACTGGGATACGGTTTGCCTAGTATATAATTAATATATGTCATAAAGAATAAGGCTCCACTGGGGCCTTATTTCAGTGCTATGAATTTTTTTTTTCTCACTTCCTCCATCTCATCATTTGTGGTTTTAAAAAAAAAACACATATCCCTCTATCTCTAGTTTCAGGAACTGATTTTTGTGGGCATAATGTCTGTGCAGTAGTATATTTCTTCTTTAAATTCACTGACAAATATTTCATTTTGTCAAACTTTCACCCCCTTTTAAATAATATGACCTGCGTGCCAACATAAATACCTGTGGAACTTTCCTGGAAGTGAAATCATCTAAATTTTACAGACTTACCTTTGATTCTAAATCAATCAGGCTCACAGCTCTGTCGTCCACTTGAAGAATCATATCCTGGGTCCACACTTTGCCCTTGGCATCGAGCAATTTCAGCTTTCTTATTCCATCATCAACAGTTATCATAGCATCTTTCCGATCCAGAACAAAGGTAGTCAAGTGCTTACGAATGACAAGAAGGAAAAAAGTATTTATAACACACACATTCTCTTAGTGCACGTTTTCCCAGAGAAAGCCACAGTGACCTAACCAAAGTCAGCGAGTGGAGCAGGGAAGGGCCAACACAAGGTCCCCTCCAACTTTGTGGCTCGCTTATTAAGATAAGAAAGTCAAGCAGGTTTTTGTTGAATTGAGGAAAGGGTACCTTGAGTCATAAAATAGCTAAATCTGTTTAATACTGAGCCATGCTGAGTATTAATAAACATAAACAGAACATAAATTCTAAACAGCTTAAAAAGCATTCTCTTAAGACCAATCCCTCCCATCTCATTCATCTCAGTAACGCTGGTTACTTAGGGGCTGAGCCACAATAGGCCCTTTGCACTGTGGCTGGAAACTACAGACATGGGTGAACAGGAGCGGTAGTCAGCTACCACTGTAGCAACTGTTCGAACTCATCATGGTACTGAAACAAAACTTCAAATTTCATGAAGCATGCTTGCTATGAGTAGAAAACAGAAAATAAGAGCAATTTAAAAATTACTCCCTACTTAAATATGTTCTATCGTAAGCAAAAGTCACCTACATAGATTCCAATCAAGAGCAAATATATCTTAAAAGATAACTACATCTGTTGATGGACATCTAGGTTCTTTCCATAACTTGGCGAAAGAACCTAGATGTCCATCAACAGATGAATGGATAAAGAAGATGTGGTATATATATATGATGGAATACTATGCAGCCATCAAAAGAAATGAAATCTTACCATTTGCGACGACATGGATGGAACTAGAGCGTATTATGCTTAGCGAAATAAGTCAACTGGAGAAAGACAACTACCACATGATCTCCCTGATATGAGGAAGTGGAGATGCAATGGGGGTGGGAGTTAAGGTGGTAGGAAAAGTAAAAATGAAAGAAGATGGGATCGGGAGGGAGAAAAACCAAAAGAGACTCTTAATGTCATAAAACAAACTGAGGGGGGTGGGGGGAAGAGAGGTTGGGTGAGGGTGGTGGGGTTACATCATATGTTTAAATAAAGCTTAAATAAAGTAAAAAAAAAAAAAAAGATAACTACACAGGAAAAATCAAACAAGAAAACCATTGTTTAAATAGGTCTAATCATAAATTTAGGTAAAACTAAAACTAAACCACTCGGTGAAATCAAAGGTATAATTTCAAAAAAGATTCTAAAATATAAAACAGAAGCACCTGTCCTGTTTTTAACCAAAATAAGGCTGCCAATGATAAATGAGTGGTTAATTTATTCCCTATGAAAACGGACCCCAGATGAACAAGATACTTCGTTATTTTACATCTCGGTTTTACAAAAATCAGAAAGAAAAAGGTCAACACAACTCACAGCACATCACAGGAATAAAATAAAACATAATTCTGATTTTACTACCCAATTTTTATGTCCCTCAAGGTTCATTCTGAATTTTAGTAAACATCAAAACATCTTACTTCAACACGATATTGGGATATATCGGACACACTGCTGACACTGTCCCGAGCATAATTCTTCCTTTGTTCTGAAAGAGAGGTTGAAGAAGTCATTATTTAGCCACTAACAGGCTGAAGTTCATGTATCAGTGTCTTGTGGCCATCTCTAAAATGAGTCTATCTCACATATAAATACAGTAGTTGACAAGTCATCATTGTGTGGCATATCTGAAAACACTCATTATTCACATTAAATGAAAAAGCCAACAGAAAGCTTAAATGATATGCAAGAACAATTTGACCCAATACAAATTTCCAGAATCCCAAAAGTAAATCTAGATTATCAATGTTGTCAGAAAAAGAGTTATTTAGTATAAAGGTTTTATTCATCAGATACCTACTCTTTGGTAAAAAGATAAAAACTGGCTTATCACTCTCTTCTCTTAGTATACAGAGAACAAAACAGAATTGCCCAATACTGTCATAGATACTGTATTTTAGGAGTTAGACTACATTATCAAGATAATGGCCACTACAAGGAACATCTCCTTTCACAACATCCAAACTATAGAGAGTGTCAGAGGAGATTCAAAACATGATTTAATCATACCGACTGCCATTAAATTTTAACAGTTTCCACACAGCTACAGAATAAACAAATGTGATACTCAGAATTGTAGATATCGGCTGTTAGAAAATATGAGAGTCAGGTAGAAAGTTACTGCACCACACTTCTGATAAAGCAAAAATAAACCTTTATTTTCTTTCGTAAAATGCTGCAAAACCAAAATACAAAATATGTGGAGGCAATATTTTGTACTTGTTGTTCTCTAGTCAGGTAACTTGCTTATTTGTCGATTCAGAGCTGCCTCTTCTTTCTAAAACAGAATGGTAATATGAAAAAGAACCCTAAGTGGGACTCCTGGGTGGCTCAGTTGGTTAAGCAGCTGCCTTCGGCTCAGGTCATGATCCCAGCGTCCTGGGATTGAGTCCCACATCGTGCTCCTTGCTCGGCAGGGAGCCTGCTTCTCCCTCTGCCTCTGCCTGCCTCTCTGTCTGCCTGTGCTTGCTCTCTCTCTAACAAGTAAATAAATAAAATCTTTAAAAAAAAATAAATAAAATCAGTTAAAAAAAAAAAAAAAGAAAAAGAACCCTGAGTAAGAACCAGAAGATTATTGACTCTAGCTTTGGCTGTCACTAAGTAGGATGCTAAATTAAGACAAGACCCTTAGCTCTGGACCTCAGCACTCTTCTTGTAAAATGAAACAGTGAAATAAGATCAGGCCTCAAGACTCCCACAATACTAACATTCAGACCCACACAGACACAAACACACATGCACATGTGTGCACACACAGGCACACACACATGCTCCTCAGTTTTTCTGATATCTAACTGCTTTAAAATATTAACATGTTTCTTTCAGTTAATATAGAAACTTTTAGATCTTCCTACAACTTCAGAAGTTGAAAAGCTCTCCTGAGCATGAAAGCAAAGCAAGTATAAAAATATAAAGTATGTATTCAGATTCGGAATGTTAACAGAATTTTTGAAAACTCTGATATATTATTGTTTCACAATATATAGAGTAGTAATCATCTTTTATAATTACCTTAAAACTTAGATGAAAAATATCCAAATCCCTCATATTATATCAGTCTGATATTATTCCGATATATTCTATTTTGCTTTTGCAGCATTAAGTTATGTAACTGAAACAGACACACTACAAAATTCAGTATCTTCTACCTTTCTTCTTTTGTTTGGATGATGACCTGAAGAAGTATGATCCATCTGTTCCTACCAAAATAATGTGATCAAAAAGAAAGATCTGGTTTCACCTTAAATTTTTCTATTTCAATATTACAAAACATACATAAGCTTCACTTACATGACTGTATTCTACATAAAAGAACATAAACAACCATGATTTTTTCTGATTATTAGCTGAGCATTAATCAACGTGAGATAGTAGTAACAAATGTAAAACTGTTCTCAGGAGAACCACTGACACGCAATATAAAACTGAGGAACATATCTGACAAAAGCACTTTGAGAAATAATCACTATTTAAGGATCACGGGTCTATCGCTTTCCAGCACGACTCTCTATGGCAGACGCAGGACATGGAGGTGGTTCTGTTTCCTGTGGTCTGACCGGCACTGCAAGAGAAATGGCCGTGGTTGCCATGGTAGCCAGTTGTGATATGGGAACCCCAGGACACTCAAATGCTTCACCGAGTCTTTCAGATAAGTGACCGGTAAACACAACTGAAGCTCAACTGTATGTTTTGCAATTAAAGATTCTCATTATGAAGTAGTAAGAACGTGGTTTCCCACATTTTTTAATATAGTTTTTTAATCTCAAAGAAATGTATTTTACAAGTACAAGAGAAAAACACTGCCTATTTGATAGTCTTTGTAAAGAACATGACATTCACTGATCAATGAATGCCTAGAAGATTCGTGTTATTTCTAATATTCCAAGTGCAGAATCCATTTTAGAAATTGTTAAACTGCTTTCTCTCCAATGTTGCCCAATAAATAAGAGGCATGTGTTATAAGAAATTACCTTTTAAAAATCCTAACAGTATATAAATGCCATAAAGTGGATTTATAAATAAGCTAGTAGTCCTAGTGATTGAAGCCAATGAATAAATAAAGGTTAATATTAACATTTTAATATGAAATTTTTGAAAGAAAGTTCCTAGGAGGCAATTATGGTACATTTCTTTTTTATGAGAATCATATGTACTCTCAAGCACAGTTGTAAATAGTAATTATGCTCTTAAGCTGAAAATCTCACCAAAAGCCTTAAAAAAGCATGAGAAATCTAAATGAAGTCTCAGTGATACTCAAGATAAAGCCTCTAATGACGTTCCCTACTTTCATAATGGTCGTCAGCCTGGGCCACACACTAGTGTGAATTTGGAAAAACAGTGCCTAGCTCCCCCCTGCTAGGGACTCTACTGTAACTGGTTCAGGATAAGGTTTGGATGCTGGGATTCATAAACGCCAATTCTATCGTGCAGTCAGGACTGAAAACCACTGGTCCAAAATTTGTACAAATGCCAACTCATCTACTACATGTTACTCTTCGAAGCTGAAAATCTTTCTTTCCAAATTAAGAGCATAAATCATGGTCAAATAGTGTATATCACTGAAGAAATCTGGCAGCAGAGTTCTGGGTTTCTCATGTTATAGGCTGCTCAACTGCCCATATAAAAGCCTCAGTTTCTAACTCCTTTTCTCTCTCAATCTGAATTGATTTTTCCTACTTGCTTTTATACCACAGACCAGAATATACAAACTCAAAGAAATGGAATAAGGTGAATTCAGTAACCAACGATGAAAATCCTTTACAGATTATTTTCGAATTATTGGATTGATGCTGCAGAATGTGATAATTCACTTCCAGATTGGGAGCATTAAATTCAGGTTTCAGAAGACTTTGGGTGACTGTGATGTATCGATGTAGGTTCATCGACTGTAATAGCAAACATACCATTCTGGTACAGGCTGTTGATAGTGAGGGCTATATGTGTGCAAGGTAGTGTGTGGGAAATCCCTGTAGCTTCCCCCTCGATTTTGCTACGAACCTAAAACTACAAGTCTTAATTTTTTAAAAATGTATGTTTTGGGGTGCCTGGGTGGCTCAGCTGGGTAAGTGTGTGACTCTTGATTTCAGCTCAGCTCAGGTCATGACCTCAGGGTCCTGAGACAGAGCCCCACATTGGGCTCTGTGCTCGGCAGGGAGTCTGCTTAAAGATTCTCCCTCTCTCTCTCCCCCCACTCTGTCTCTCTCTCAAATAAATGAACAAATCATCAAAAAAAAAAAAAAAGAGCTAATATTCAGATACTTTTATTTTCTCTTTCTCTGAAAATAAAGCATAGCTTCAAAGTAAGGATTTGGCAATTAAAAAGAAAAAAAAAGTAACATAAAAGTAGCTGCTGAGTATTTCTCTCTCTAAATAAAACAATGGGCTACTGCTCCTATTACTTTAGACTTTCAAGCACAGTAAAAGAGAATTCCTTTCCCACTATTTTAGTGTATAATTTCCAGATGTGAGGTGCTTAATGGGAATCAGGGGAGCACTGTGTGGTAAGAACAGCCTCTCATTATCTAGGCTGCCACAATCACAAATCAGTATCAAAACCAAGATACTGTTTTTAAAAACAAACAAGGTCAGGGACGCCTGGGTGGCTCAGTTGGTTAAGCGGCTGCCTTCAGCTCAGGTCATGATCCCAGCGTCCTGGGATCGAGTCCCACGTCGGGCTCCTTGCTTGGCAGGGAGCCTGCTCCTCCCTCTGCCTCAGCCTGCCTCTCTGTCTGCCTGTGCTCGCTCTCTCTCTAACTAATAAATAAATAAAATCTTAAAAAAATTAAAAAAAAAAACAAACAAACAAGGTCATTTTTACAAAACTAAATTATTTTAGAATTAATTTTACTTGCCTGTTCAACAAATTGTTAAGACAGCTTATCCCATGAGGAGAAAAGAAGCTTTAAAATTTTCAGGTAAGGTGTGAACCCTGCCAGTCTTCTTCAGTCATAAAACACCAGCACATTCTATGAAGCTGAACTGTGACTCTAACATGGCCTAACTTCCTGATAATACATAATCATGGGCCATTTATTTCTTAAGAATTTAAAAAACGTGTTCTTAAAAAAGAAGATTTGGGGCGCTTGGATGGCTCACTCGGTTAAGCTACTGTCTTTGGCTCAGGTCATGATCCTGGAGTCCCGGGATCGAGTCCCACATTAGGACCCCTGCTCGGCAGGGAGTCTGCTTCTCCTGCTGACCTCTTTCCTCTCATGGTCTCTCTCTCTCTCCCTCTCTCTCTCAAATAAATAAATAAAATCTTAAAAAAAAAAAGATTTACATGTTTTCTCCAGTAAAATACTCACTGTAAATGAAGATAGAGAAAAGAGAAATGGATTTTAATTCCTGAATGCCACCTGAATTGTGTGTAAGAGATTGCTTGGGCTCCAAATCTGACAATACACCAAGAGATTAGTTCCCAACCAAGATCAGAAGATAGAAAGGGACAGGAAGAGAAGTAAGATAGGTACAAAAAAATAAACAAATAAATAAATAAGTAAATAAAATGGGGGGGTACATATCTAATAAGAAAAGTGCTATAATCAGGAATATTCCTATAAGATAAGCACTGTGTAAAAATACAGAAAAGTTTATTGTAAAGTCAATTATACAGAAATGGATTATATGGTTTACAGATTAGTTAATACTCAATTCTTACTAGTCCCTCCTTGAGAAGAAAAAAGAAAAATAGGAAAAACACAAATATATTTTCCTCCTTCCTGGCTTCACAAAAAAGTTCAAACTCAGGGGTGCCTCAGTGGCTCAGTGGGTTAAAGCTTCTGCCTTCGGGTCAGGTCATGATCTCAGAGTCCTAGGATCGAGCCCCGCATCGGGCTCTCTGCTCAGAAGGGAGCCTGCTTCCCTTCCTCTCTCTCTGCCTGCCTCTCTGCCTACTTGTGATCTCTGTCTGTCAAATAAATAAATTAAATCTTAAAAAAAAAAAAGTTCAAACTCAAGGCTGAGTGAAGAGAGTACTTGTCTATCACATTTAACCAATACAACAAAACAAATCTCAGAGTTACTATAAGTGTCAGTAATGACAAAAAAAAATACAGCTAACTGGTAAGTCTGTGAAACCTGAGTTTTTCTGGATAGAGGATGACTTGAAACAGCTGATTATTATAAATGGTTGTATTACAAATCCAGCAATATCGAATTTAGAGAGAAGTTACTCTTCTAGGAAATTCAGCTATTCAGAACACAGCAGAGTCCACACTTAAACAAGTAAGTTCTCTAAGTGGCAGACCGATGTCACAAGGTCTGTACATTGAAACTTGCACATTTTAATATGCAGACTTCAATGGGACTCTTGATTCCCCACTTACAGCCTACTCTACTGAAGATTTTCCTTCTAGTTTTTCGGCATGTACGTATCAGAAGCAATGCTAGAAGGAGGCACGTTGACAACAGGCAAAAGTAACAGGCTTGGGACATAGCCACATGGAAAAAGTAGCCACAAATATTCAAAAGGGAAAAGATTCTGAATGATTTGGTATAAACGTAGAGAATACAGCCTCTGAGCACATCACAGCACATGAGCTCATGTGCACTGATGACTGTCTGAGTCATCGACGGGAGACTACAGGCACCACACCCTGGTAGAAGGGAAGGTTTAATATATTTTACAAGTACTTCCTTAAAAATGATATTAAATTTTAGTGCTTAAAGACTTTGACAAGCAGGCTCACTGGAGAAAAATACAAAATTTTCAACTCCTCAATAACAGTAGCCAAATGAAATGTTACTGTCATGAGGTATGTGGAGGAAAATGAAATTTTTATTTATTCTCTATTTATTTATGTTGTCAGGGACTTTGGTGATATAGAGCCTCTCACATACTGGCTTTGAAATTTCTTGTATCATGATGAAGAAATGACAAAACAGGGTTATTAAACTGCAGTATATTTTAATTCCTTTCCTTGAATAAATGAACACATATCCAAAAGAAGCAAATATATCATCATAATTGTATAGTTCACAGTACAAAAAATATTTCTGGTAATATCTGGAATATAAGCTTAAAAATATGATGAAGATTACCCTTGATCCTGTCCAAGCATCACTGAGATTACACATATAACATCATTTGGAGGTAACATCAAAATACTAAATTTGAGGGCCTTGATTAATCTGAGAACCAAGGACAAAAAGTGACTCTCCTATGTTCTTCCTCAATGCCATGACAGACTCATTACTTCTATTTTCTCATATAAACTTACCACAATATTATTATCATTTCTATTTTGTAGATGAGGAAACTGGGGTCAAGAGGTAAAATCATTTGCCCAAAATGGCAGTCCTTGGGTAGAAGGGCCGTAATTCAATCCAAAATTGCTTGGCCCCCAGAACCCATGTTGCCTCTCCGAGACTGAAGTTACTGAGTTATTGAAGCAATGTGGGAGGGACATGATGGTGTCACACCTGAAAAGCATTCTCATGAAAAAGACAAGCTGCATGAAACTCTAGAGGCAGTCAGTATCGAACCTACGGCCAGTGTATAAAAAACAATGGTCATTACTGTAAAACTCTTGTTCCAGTGCACTAAATAGTATCTTCACATACCAAAGAAGTTCGTGTACCATCCAGGAAAGAAACTAATTCTTGAAAGATTTATTCAACTGGTTTAATCATTGTGAAAGGAGGAATTTTAAAGAAAATGGATACACTGTGATAAACTACACTAAAAATCTCTACCAATTCTTTAGCAAAAAAAAAAAAGAAAGAAAGAAAACTTGGGAGGCTAAACACTCAATGTTAGCTAACTACAGTTGGAACTTCAACTACAACTTGCTTACTGGAAAGGATCATTCAAAATCTGAATGTATTTCTTCCCTATCTTTCACACCATTCATTCCATGGGCATTGACTGAGAGTTCCTTTTGGGAGGGATGGGGGAGGATTAGATACAAAGAAGAACGAAACATTATCTGCAACTTCAAGGAACTTAAAACCTGCTTGCTTCTCAGCCAAATACATTTGCTAAATCTTCTTTCTTCTTAATAAATGTCTCTTGGATTTGCCCCTTTCTTTCCCTCTCTTTGCATCCTCTGTTTTACCAATACACTGTTCATTTTTGTGACTATACAAAATTGTCACATTTTCTTATAACCAAGATGTGTAAAGTTATGTGACTCGGACAAATCATCTCACCTTAGAAAGGAACCTCAGCTTGTTCTATATGTAAAAAGGAGAAAACAAATTTCCTGCTTATAGGCTGATGATTTTCAATCCTCAGATCTATGATTTTTTGAAGATGCTCTTAACACAAAGTAAACATTAAAATTTGCAAATGACTTATACTTTTTATCCCTTACCCCCTTTTCTTAGCTCTCTGAAAACAGATTTTTGGATCTATAGTATTTGTGAGATGATCGACACTCTTTCATCTTAACAAAAGTCTTAGGGCTATTACTTAGATGTCTGACTGACTTATTTCCCTTCATACTCATCATAACCATCCTCAATACTGCTATGAGTGACCCAAGACAACAGACCTTTTATACCCGTGACTAAAAAACTTCAATGGCTAGGCATTTCCTGCAAACAATGTCTAAACTCCCTAGTATGATTCTTCCCACTGTGGTCCATGTTTAGATTTCTAATCTTATTTCCCAATGCACCACCTTGCACCCTCGAGTTAAGACCAAATCGTGTGCAGTTCATTCATTCATTATATATTCATTCTGCAAGTATTAACTGAGCGTATATTACACGTTAGCCACTGTGCTGTGCAATGCTTGGGGGATCCTGAAGTAATCAAAGCAGACATGGCCCAACTTCACAGAGCTCACAGTCTCATTTATAAAGGGTTCACACTGCTCTTTATAGCACCCACCAACCTCCCAAATGCCTGCCGCAGAGTTCAGCTCAATGCTCAGCTCCTCTTTGAAATCCAAGCTTACGTAGATCTTTATTATAACAATGCATTTACTAGTCTATCTCACCAAACCAGTGCATAAGCAAGGACCATGTCTTGTTCATCTTTGGAATGACTAGATCGTCATGGAAACAGAGGCTATGAACACTTTGGCCTGGCACAAAGAAGTACTTAATAAATATCTGCCTAGAAACGAAATTCTGAAGGAATTAATCACTTTGTTTTTTTAAAACAAAACCAAACCAAACAACTTTCTTCTTTTTCAGTTTCTTCAAGTCATTCTCTAGATTGCAAGACCATTACAATCACGAACCATATATTATTAGCTCTATTCCATGTACATATTAATCTACAAAATAAGCAGCTGTTGGCTATATTCTCTGGATCTACAACTCACAACTACTAGGACACGGTAAGGATGTCTTAATATAGTACTGGAGAAAAGTGAAACCAACACTAATCAGACGGACAAAGTTATAAGAAAATCTATCCGTGTGTGTATAAAATCCATTTTATAAATGTATGATTTGAGTCCTAAGGCCTTGTAACTTACTACACAGGCAGAAAGAGTCACAAAACCTTAGAATTGTTCCATCTTATCACAGCCAAGACACTGTAGATCCAGATAATGAAAAAAAAAAAAAAAGGGAGGGAGAGAATTCCAAATTTATAAAAGGGTGTTAGTTCCTATGACAGATAATAATAAGGATACTCCCAACAATAACAACAAATGTATACACTACTTCCTGCTTATCAGGCACTACTAGGCACTACATGAAGCATTCTACATGTACTAACTCATTTAATTGTCATAATCAACTCTATGAGATATCCCCCATTATAGAGATAAGCAAAATCAGGTACAAGAATCTTCTCCAAGATCATTCAGCCAGTAAATGATAGAACTGAATTTGAACCCAGGAAGTCTGGGTCCAGAGTCTTTCTTCTTAATCACAATACTGTTCTGAGTCTTTTAACCATAATACTATTCTTATTCTTTATTATTGTACAATAATCAAAGCCCATGCAGACCCTGTGAAAAAAAATGCATTTCCAGACATATGGGATATATTTCAGGAGTCCTTAACTTCTTTTTAGTAATGACTTCTATTTTATACTAAAGTTTAAAAATACATTATTTACACATGAGACAATCTAGAGAGAACAAGGGAAATTAAAGAAGAATCAAGGAGAAATCCTGCTACTTTCACAGCACAGAAAGAAATGATACTATTACACTACTTGAAAGTTCAAGAGCTATAAGGAAGAAGTCCTGTGAACTGTCAGCCCACAATGAAATGGATCATTCATGAAGATCAACAAGTATATCACAAATAATTAGCTGGGAAAATCCACCTAAGGGATTGACTCCATTTAAAAGACTCCTTAGAAAACACTGCTATACCTCCATGGTCCCAAATCACACGATGGTAAGCAAAAGTCATATCTTAGTAGATTTTTATAAAAACTTTTTAAAACAATCCTTATCTCTCACTATGTCACTCTAAATACTATAAACAAGGCATGGCTTCAAATGACAAATCTGAATACATAATTCATAAAATGGGGTTAGAAATAGAATTACACCTTGTCAAATAAACACACATACCATAAAGGGCCTTTGCACTTGTTTTTGAACTGTGTTCTCTGTCCATTTGGGAAAAGGTGGGTGATGTTCCATAGCCACTGTAATTAAAAAATAAATTAAAGGTCATTGTGCTCGGTTAAAGTCCAAAGTAAGCAATAAAAACTCAAAACTACAAATAAAAATTCCAATGTACCAATATCACCTGGTGTTTTTAAAAAACATAACTAGGTTTGTCAAAATGAGACAGATCTTGCTCTGGTCAAGAAACAGAATATAAACCAGGCTACCCCAATGTGGACTGAGGTAGGTACAAATCACAGCCTTCTCTCAAACTCCAAGTCAGAACCTTCATAAGAAAGAAGTCAATAAGGCTCGAACTTTCTCAGAAGAGTTTAAGTTTGCCATACTAAATTGAGTTGACACCAGTGATCCAGTCATAAAAAGTACTCGATGACTGAACCTATCATAGAATAGACATTATTTTCACAAAAACTTAAAAGGTAAAATAACACTTTATCATTAATTTGACCAGCTTTACCCTATTTCTAGTCTCCTGCTACTAATAATGGGAGGTGGAGGAAACATATCACTTGAATTTTAAAAAAAATATATTCAGTAAACATTTATTAAACCCAAAAATCTATTAGAATAAGGATTATGGTGGGGGACATGATCCTGTTGATAAAACAAGTAAGTAAAATTGTTACAACAGAATGTGGTATCTGGATAAAACTAATAGATATAACATGTAAGATCAAAGAAGGATTCAATTTTTATCAGGATGTGCAGAAATTCTTCACTGCCAAGTTGGCATTTCCACAGAATTGAAAAGACTGGGAAGAAGTTTTACAGACAGGTGAAGAATTAAGTGAGGAAAAGGCGTGCAGAACTGCCTCAGTGACTAGTATGGTGTCCAAGGGAACAATGCATCTAATGGGGCATGCCTAGAAGAGAGAAATGGCTTCAGACATAGGGAAGGCAAACAGAGGGCATAAGAATTTTGAATTTTTATTCTCCAGATGCAGCAAATATTTTAAACAAAGACATGCCATGATCAAAAACATTTTTAAAGAAAATAATCCCAATGGCAAGGTAGCCAGGTAGAGGGTACTACAAAAATTATGGTAGGAAAAGGCCCTATGTAGAACTAGAACAGAAAGAAGGAAGAGACAGAAACAAGAGTTCCTTTAGAAGAAAATGTTACACATTCATGACTAAATGGATATTTATAGTAAGAAAAGGGAGGAAGACTGAGGGTGTGGCCAGACTTTCTGGCTTGAATAACTGATGGACAAGATAAAGACAGTAGCAGGCAGTACTGCTCTGGTGTCTCTTACTGACCGGTACTAAAGAGACTTGCAATGATCTTGTAAAGAGAAAAGATGAAGCATAACTCTTTACAATGTGAATAACCTATGAATTCTGAAAAATGATGAGCGAACTCCAGACCACAATGGCCAACATAAAGTAACTACAGTATTATCCACAATGTATAATGGGACGGCCACTTACGTCAGGGACCTGATTTCAAGTTCTACTTGGAGCCACAGGGATTGTTCTGTTCGCTTGCCTGACTTTTTATTTGTTTTACACAGTGAAAAGTATCTTGACAGACTGGACTAGAAGGCATTTAACTCTCCTCAAATACCAGTGTTTTATAAATAAAAGTAATAGCATACTCCAGAGAAACAGAAACCTCAGAAGTATACATTCCACCATGGAAAGCAGTGATACATAAAATAACAGAAGAAACTGCCTTCTAGTAGGTCATTGTCCTTGAGGTGGATATTACTTAACCATCTTTTTCTTTCCACACAGTACACTTTTAAATATAATCATAGCTTAGAATTAGAAAGAAATTTTGTATTAATGAGGAATAAACTACATAAAGAACTATCAGTTAATCTTTTCAGTTAAAATATAAAACAAAACCATCAAATCAAATCCAAAACGAACCCCAACAGGAGCGCCTGGGTAGCTCAGTCAGTTGGGCTTCCGACTCTTGATTTTGGCTTTGGTCGAGATCTTGGGGTTGTGGGATGGAGCCCAATGCTGCGCTCTGTACTCAGAGCAGAATCTGCTTAAGGTTCTCTCCCTCACTCTCTACCACCCCACCCCACCCCCACCGCCAAGAGCCCCGGCTCATGCACTCTCTGTCTGTCTCTCTCTTTCTCTTAAAAAAATATGGAAATCATTAAAAAAAGAACCCCAACAAATTAAATATAAACCTTCCAACTTACTTCATTTGAGCTGGATACATTCCAAAACCACTGGGATGATTAGAAATATGACCATTCATTGTGGTTTTCACTCCTGGGTTCTGAAAAAAGAAAGGCACATAGATTAAAGGTAATAAAAAGGTCAAGACATTTCAGTTTCAAGTTATTCATTCAACATACACATGTCACTGCCAGGAAGACAGAAACACAAAGATAAAGATCTCCATCCTTAAAGAGCTCTGGCGCCAGTTCTGGCGTCAGAACATATAAACAAAGATTCAACTGGCCTTTAACATTAATGTATTAGAGGAGTAAGCAAATTGAGGCAAGTAAAAGAAAAATTTTAAATATAGTTCTGAGTCCTCTACATATAGAAGGCATAACTGTATATTCTGATCAAACCCTTAAACAATTCTCGGTTTTATGAAATGTTACTTTGTTTACTGTTTCATTATGAAAGTACTATAGGTCTATTAACTTTAAAAACTTGAGAAAAGTGCAAAATACAGAAAAGAACAAAGGGGGAAAGGCAGTACCCAGAGCACTATCATTTAACAATCCTGTTAGTTCCCTCCAGTCTTTTTCTTGCATCTACTTTTCTTTTCTCCTCCCTTCAAAGCACATTTGACAACATTGTGTATACACACACTTGGATACACCTTTTTTCCAAGAAGGTATCCATTTACACATTCTTTTCACCATTTGTGAGAAAGCAATTTCAAAAGTTATCACCAGATATTTCACTTCAGAAAACATTTTTAATATGTTTCACAAACTGAACAAATTCTTTCAAACAAGATGAGTAAGCAAAACTTCCTTCCTGTTAAATCCAATGGCCTTTTCTTTCCTTGTTCTCCAAGACAATACTGCTTACATCTGATTTCTTTCTTTTTTTTTTTTTTTTAAGATTTTATTTATTTATTTGACAAAGAGAGAATCAGCAGGCTCCTGAGCTAGCACAAGCAGGGGGAGTGGCAGGCAGAGCCAGAGGAAGAAGCAGGCTCCCCGCTGAGCAGGGAGTCAGATTGGACTTGATCCCAGGATCCTAAGATCAGGACCCGAGCTGAAGGTAGACCCTTAACTGACTGAATTGCCCAGGAGCCCCACACCTGATTTATTTCTATTTACTCCTAGATACTTCCTTCTTCTTGTGTTCTGTGACACAATTCTGGATCGTATCTTACTTCTCTTTGTACACATTACATTACTAGTCTTTTCAGTTTCAGTAATGAAAAGGTTGGTATGGTGCATGCCAGCACTATTAGAAGACAGAGGCAGAGGGAGCAGGAGATTTAATAACTACTGAGTGACTGTTTTTCCCAGTAGACTCTTGGCCCAAAGCTGGGAC
>RCUC01042598.1:0-24855 GCA_003697995.1 Taxidea taxus jeffersonii
CACCAGAAGCTAGGAGGGAGGCCTGAATAGAGTCTTCCCGCATGGCCCTCAGAAAGACCCTGCCAACACCTTGATCTTGGACTTCTTGCTTCCTGAATTGTGAGATGATACATTTATGTTGTTTAGAGCACCCGGCTTGTGAAACTTTGTTATGACAGCCCCGACGTAGGCTGTACACTGCCTTTCTCTGTGAAGAAGTACACAGAACCCAGGCAGGCCCAAGTGGGCCTCAAATCTTTTGTAGTTACTGTACTGGGGTGGTTGGAGGCAGAGGCCGAGGAGAGAATTTATGACAAATCTACTATCATATATATATTTTAACTTAGGAAATTTAAAAGCCTGCTAAATTTATAGGACATTAAAATGTTTATATCCTTTGACCTATTTCTAGAAATTCATTCAAATAAAATAATAATGAATATAGATATATATTGATGTAAAGCTATTTATCACAGTACTATTTATATAACAGGAAATGGTCCCCAAATTGTACAAAAAGCCACATTTCTTGATTTTTCAAAGTGGAATTAGATCTGGTTGAAGCCAATACTAGCTAAGGGTGATGGCAAGAGTTCTCCATTCTTCAACCTTGAGCTGGGTTTAAGGACCTTGGCAGAGCACCCCTGGCCATGGTGGGTGGTCCCTGCCCCAGAGATAGTCACACATCAGACCTTCCCTGAGGTCACCCAGGGCGCCAGGCTCAGAGGGGGGCCATAGTTCCATCCTGGGTCAAAGTTCAACTATTAATTCTCATCTAGTCTTGGGAGGACCCAGCCTCTTTTCACGCCTCTCCTTGGATGGGGTAGCCTACAGCCGCTAAGAGCCTTCATTCTTGAAACATGAAGGATCATACTCTCCTCCAGAGTTTTCGGTTTCCATCTGGGAACAGAGCAAAGTCTTCAGGAATACCTTGCCTCTCTCTCTCTGTCAAAAGAGGTATAGCTCAGCAGATACTGGAAAAGAGATGTTCATCTCTCATGTGAGCATAGAAGCCAAAACAAACACAGACAACAAAAGCAGGAAGAAAGCACTTACATTTTCAATAACCAATCTCTAACACCTGTGATGACAGCACCTAAATGCCCCAAAATACAGGCTGGTTACATCAGTTATGACCCATACCCACATTAGATGTAGACATGAAAATTTTAGTTAATAATAAGAGAAAAGGTTTCATGTGAATGAAATTTTAGAACATTCTATTGGGTTTCTATTGGTTGCAGAGCAAATTACTACAAAGTTAGCCACTTAAAACACCACCCACTTATTATTTCATGGTTCTATAGATTCTATAGGTTCTATAGGTCCAAAATCCCAGCAGGTTAGGCTGGGTTTTCTGCTCAGGGTTTCATAAGGACTAAAATTGCTAAGTCGGCCAGGTGGTGCTCTCATCTGGAATGGATGTCTTCTTTTATGCTCATGCAAGCACAGAATTCAGTTCCTTGTGGTGGTAGGACCAAGGTCCCTGTTTCCTTACTGAATGTTGGTGGGGAGCTCTTAACTTGGATAGGCTTCTAGCCTTCCTTACCACGTGGTCTTCTCTATCCTTAAAGCCACCAAAGAAAGATTTCCTTTGTTTCAGAACCTCTCATTCTTCATGTCTATCTCCCAGTAAAGCCCCACCCTTGGTCAGGCTCATGTGATCAGGTCAGGTGACCAGGAGGATCAATCTCCTTTTTTGGAAGTTAACTGTGCCACATAATAGAACCTAATCATGGGGGCACCATCTCAATGCATTCACAGGTTCCTCCTTCCCACTATTCACGGAGAGGAGATTAAACAAGAGTGAGGGCATTGGGGGCCATCTTAGAATTCTGTCGATCTTAGCCATGGAACATTTCTATGCTCAGAAAACCCTGGTGTGACCTCGACCTCCATGTTGATAAGATCATTCTGTAGGGTAGGTTATGGATGCTCCTGTTTCCCTCTTTGTACTTTTCTGTATTTTCCAAGCATTTTGTAATTTGCATACATTTGTTTTATAATCACAGAAAACCCCACATTAGTTAAAGAAACAATTGGGCCTCAAACTAGGAGAGTAGTGCATGACTAACAGGCATTTGATCTGTGGCATTACTCATGTAAGGCTGAGCAGTTCATTCATTCATTGGCCCATTCATTCATTCACTAGCCAAAGCATAGAGGTGCAGGCAGCCAGTATTTTCCTGTAAGAGTGTGTAATGATGGAGACCTTCTGTGTCTCCATCCTTCCCGGAACCGCTTGATGCTTTTCAGCAAAAAGATTCCAGAAGGCAAGTGGCATTTCTGTTTGTAATTACTCTTGGGAAAAAATATTGAAGACAAGTTACTCAAACCAGTTGAGAAATCCTTCGCCAGTTCTATTTTCCCACCACAATAGCTTGATCATTTTTAGGTTTTGAAATTTCCCATTGTCTTTGTTAGCAGAAAACACCAGCTTCTCATAAATAACCAAAATGAGGCAACAGAACTCTTGGCTCAAATTCACTTTTTCAGGCTGACATGTCGGAAGGATCCTGATGCCAAAACTCTCTCTCGAAACAGAAGTGTGGCCCTGGGAGACCTAGCAACACAAATGAGCCAGAAAACCCTGTGGTGGGAACCCCCTCCACTAACATTAGAAAGAGGAATTGCTCAAGGAGGAGAATTGCTGCATGTGGCAATGTCACCAGGGGCACATTGACTGGCCATCTTGGGGCATTGTGTGTTGGTAACAAGCTTAGGGCTCAGATAAAACAATGAAGAAAATGTTAAATCAGTGGGGATGTGTAGAAAAGTGGGCTAGGCATCCCTGGACCAAATGGGATGTTGTCCTGACTTGCCTCTGGAGCTCACTCAACTCCTTCTCTTCTGCCATGCCTCTTCCCTGCTCAGATACCCTGCGATATGCCCCCAACCCTGGGACCCCATTCTTGCTCTCAGTTAATGAAGACCACTAGGGTGTTGGTTCTGGTGTGGATAATTCCAAGGGTATTTGGATTTTAATAAGAGAGTTTAGCAAAAGGTGGAAAAGCTTTGAAGTTGGCAAAGAAAAGCTTGCTACGAGTGGAAGGACCCATAATGGCTTATTTTTCTCAAGAGCCCTACCCAATATGTCCAAAGTCACCCCCTTCCAGTGTGCAGAATTACTGCTTGGTTTTGTGTGGTGTTGACCTGGCCCAGGGACAGAGAAAGCTCCCGAAGGCACTTCTGGAGAAGGGGAATGAGAGTTTGTTTTTTTTCTGAGATTGGGTATGTTCAGGCAAAGCTGAAATCATGTCAGCTTTTTTTTTTTTTTAATGTGTGCAGTTTTCAAATACATACAAACTTACTCATTATGAAACATGAGAGATAAATGGATAATCATGAAACTGCTGCCCAGCTAAAGATAATGAATACGGTCCTCTTCCATCCATCCCTGGAATAAGTCCTCGTGTTGATCCCTCACCTTCCTACCCACCCCCTCCAACAATTGGCAAGTAACCACTATCTGAATGTTGCTTTCATTATTTTTTTTAAATTCCTTATTCCTACTTTTTCATTATAGTTTTACCACATAGTCACTAACCCCATATTATTTAGTTTTGGTCATGTTTTCAAGTCTGTATAAGAGCTGTCACAATGTATGCATTCTTTTGTGACTTGATGCTTTTATTCAACATTATTGGTTTGGGATTCAACCATTTTTGTGCCCGTGGCCTCAATTCATTCATTCGCATTCCCCTTTGTATCCCATTACATGGATACAGGAGAATTCAGTCATCTCTTCTCTTCTTGGGAGAGCAGCTTCAGCTTTTAAATTGGTGTTAAACATATTTTCACTGTCAGATTTAGGATGCCATTTATTCCAATAGTGGCGAAGACCAGGTGTGATTGGATAGAACTGGGTAACTGGGCAGAAGAAAAGGAAAAAGGAAACATTTTGAGGGTAAAACCAGGGAGTGGCCCCAGCCGTCTCAGTGGTTTCTTTGTGTATACCATTCCACCATGCTCAGAAACACTTTTCCCGTGGCATAAGAGTTGGATGAACTTCAGGTGTCCCTCCAAGGCAACCCTTGAGTGCAATGCATTATTCACTCACTGGACACATAGTGAGTGCCTGCTGTTTACCCCCATTGCTAAAGATTCAGAGGGAAACAAAACAGACACGGTCTTTGTCATCGCAGTACTCTTAGACTGAGGGGTGTCAGAAAAGAGAAGGAGTAGACCAAAATCAAGTTGTTGTTGTATTAATCACCCAGATATGACCATCTTTAATGGTATGGGAGCAGCATAGGGAAATGGAAATCTTTTACTGGGTAAATGGAATAATAATGATGAAAATAATAATAGTTCATACTGATTGAAACTTTGCTATGTTAAAGTTGTTTTTAAATGACAAACTCTGGTTAGGACTGTGCACATGGGATGAGGGTGCAGAATTCTCGACAGGCTCCCTGAGATAGAATGCTCAGGAAAGGCCTCCTGGATATGTTGAGGCTTAAGAAGAACCAGCCGCACATAATCAGGAGGAAGAGAATTCCAGACTAAGGGAACGACATGTGTCAAAACTCCGGGTAAAGCACGAACTTCATGTGTTCCAGAATCTGCAAGAACTGTAGGAGAGGGAAGCATGGCTCCAGGTGAGGCCCAGGCACATCTGGGAGGTGTTCTGTGGGCTGTGGTCAGGGTTTTGGATTTTATCCCTTGTGCAAAGGGAAGGTGATAAAGGGTTTTAAGCAGGGGAATGGCATGGCCAGATCTGTGTTTTTATAAAGTGGGGGAGGCAGCTGGAGTGGAAACAGGCTCTGGTGGCAAGGGACAGGGGCTCAGACCACAGCAGCCCTGGGGGGCAGGGGAGAGGTGAGGGAGAGGAGCGACCAGGGGTTCCATGATGGTCTGGAGCCAAGAAAGGGGCATTGTTACAATTTGTTTTTAATGAGAAACATAATCAACATTAGGGATCAAAAGGGAAATAATCAGACCCAGCCCGCTTCACCAGAGAAGAGAAAGTTCAGAAATGACCAGCTGTGCAGATAAGGAAAGTCATGATCCTTCCGTAATGGGACAGCACTCATTGTCTCTCCATGTCCCTCCCTCACTTGCTTCCATTTTCCTAATTGTAGCTGCAGAGCACCTTCCAAAATCTGGTTGGAAGATGTCCTCTTCTGCCGGGGTGCAGCAGACAACAACCACCTTCTCCGTCTTCAGGAGGACAGGGGACATCCTGGTCCCTGGCCCTCCCTTTCCCCTACCTCAACGCGCCCCCCCCCCCCCCCATCCAGGCAGGTGGCCATGACCTTTCCAGGCCAGGAGCGCTGGAAGCCCTGTTCTTGCCAGATCCCCAGCTTGTCACAGCCTTTCTATCTCCCTAACAACATCTTGCCCCCTTAAAGTACCATAAAACATGACCGAATGGGGAATATCGGTGGCTGTTTAGTATGCTTTAAAATTCTTTAATTTGCTGTACCACAATAACTTGCACTTTAATAAAAGCCATCTCTCGTCTTAATAGCCACACAATAAAGAGTTATTTATAGGCGGCTGTGTGCAGGCCCGAGCCTTCCAGGTGTGCCCCAGATTTGAAGCCCCGGGCGAGAGCTGCGGGGCCGGGCTGCCTGCCGCAGCCCAGACGAGCCCGCTTAAACGCTGCCATTTCGCGGTGTCCCCGCCCCAGGGGGGTGGGGGGGGGGACTGCAGGCGACCCCGGGCTCCTGGCCCCCGCACAGCACGCCCAGCGCGCTGATTTATTTCGGTATTATGTTTAATTGTTTCCTTCTTGTTGAAGCCTTAACATGCGAGGCTTGTAAATCTGACCCGAAGCCTCCATATGGCGCTCTGGTTTTCCATTTTCAAATGCATTCGCCCTGCAATAATGACGGCGGTATAACTCAATTTGAGTTCTGCTGCCGGGGACTTTATTACATAATGCTTTCTAATTGACCCTCCTAGTTTAATAAGACAGAACATTTCACCAGAACATTGACAAAAGTTATTAATTTTCACTTCAGCAGAGACCCATGTCCCAATTAAATCCCCAGGGAATGCCTGACTGTCTGACCTCATTATGGCTAATGCTTATTAGTCCTGTGGAGAGGATAGCATCACACACTGTTAAAATGCCTAAATGAGCACATACAAGCGTCCGACGTGATTACAATTTACATACATGACTAATTTTACTCCCCTAATCCTTGTCGGGTGCAATGGATGTGGTGTGTGGCTGTCATACCGCGGGATCAGCCGTGGAGGATTTGGAAGGGGTCGGGAAAATGGCCTTTCGAGGGCGCTGGGCTATACCTGCTTAAATCACAGCTGTCTTTCTAGGAAACTATTTCAAGTGTCTGGGCATCTTTAAATGGGGAGGTTGACTTGTACCCATTCCTTCTTTATTTTTTTTTAAAGATTTTTATTTATTTATTTGACAGACAGAGATCACAGGTAGGCAGGGAGGCAGGCAGAGAGAGAGGAAGGGAAGCAGGCTTCCCGCTGAGCAGAGAGCCCAATGCGGGGCTCGATCCCAGGACCCTGGGATCATGACCTGAGCGGAAGGCAGAGGCCCCAACCCACTGGGCCACCCAGGTGTCCTTCTTTAATTCCTTCTTTAATAGGGAACAACCAGAACTGTTTTTTTGTTTGTTTGTTTGTTTTGGTCAACTTTAGGAAGAAAGGAAGGAAGGAAGGAGGAAAGAAAGAAAAGGAAAGGAAAAAGACTGCCACCAGCAGCAACAGCAGCAAGGATTTCTCCAGTTCTTCCTGCTTGGGTAGTGTATAGTTCCAGAAGTGGATTCTTCTTTGCAGGGTCTAATTGTATTTGCACATTTTCTTTGAGTTTCCATTTCACAGGAGACAGTGGGTAGGGACTTGTCAAGTGGCCACACCTGCTTTGTTTGGTCAGCTTTAACGTGGGGGCTTCCCAGATGCTGCCCTTCGTCACCGGTGGTGGGACCACTATTGCTGGAGAATGAGCTGGAAGGACAGTTGGATGAAAAAAATATGTATTTGCCCCTGCTGGTGAAATTGAAGGCTCAGAGTGGCAAGAAAATGAAAGCAAAGAAGGCTTACAGCATCTGAATCTTCAGATTGTTTTTTGACCTTTCTTTTCCCGGTCTACACAACAGTATTTATCTTTCAGGCCATCTGACCATGGCCCAGTGTCTGCTTTTCGTGTGCATTGTACTCATTCCTCCTGGGCTGTGTGATTTGACACATGACAACAGTCTAACAGTGGAGATCAAACTTCTCAGACTCTGCAATGTGACAAGTAATGTATATTGACACAGCAAAGTGCACTCTGGAAATGTGAGTGTTTGGGCGGGCCCCAGCCTCCTCGCTCAGCTAGAGATAGCTTAAATCATAGGCTTCAGTTGCCCACAATGATAAAGCCCAAATTTAAATAATGATAACCAGCTGGAAACTGCAATTCACTGAAATCTTTTCTACCCCCCCTTTTTTTCTTTTGTACTCTCATACTGAAAGCAGGATTTGGGTGGGAAAAACAATAGCCATAATAGCAAAAGAAAAAGACAAAGGCAAAAGAAATTAAACTCCCCAGGGAATATTTGAAAGCACTACGTATTCTGCTCAGCCCCCTGTTCTGCAAGTGTTTACTAAGTACCTCTTTGTATGAGGCACTGGGGACAAGACCCCTGCCCTTCTGAAGCTCACAGTCCACAGGCAATCCTGCCAACACTGAAATCCAGGTATACAGGGTGAGCAATTCCCCTGATGGCAAAGGTTGATGGGAGCCCAAAGAAGGGACCTCTAAACCACATTTGGTGGTGGGGGTGGGGGTGTTAGGTGGTCCAATAAGGGCTTCCTACAGGAGACATTTAAATTGAGCCTCAGAAGGTAAGTAGGAGATAGCCAGGCAAATCAGGGAGGACGAGTTGGGCTTGAAGTAAGAAGATACCATTTCTTTCTGTCCTTCATTCATTGGGCAAGTGAGTATTCAGCCCTACTGTGTGCTCAGTGCTGTTCAGACTCCTTGCCTGTGCCTGGTGCTGAAGAGCGCCTCCTGCTGGCAACCTGAAGTATAGCAGCCTCTTCAATGGGAAGAGGATTCACCAGGGAGTCATGGAACAGAAAGTCCTTGGGACCCATTCGTGGAGTAAATGGTGGAGGCAATGTACACTGCAGAATAGCGCACTCATTCACCCAGAAGAAGCTGTTCAAAAACACTAAGGTGGGAGAGGAATCAAAGAGCCAGGTGAACTGGGGAAAGAGAGAGCTCTGTTTTGCTGGGAGGGGGTGTTCATTCAGAGGTGTTGCTGAGGGCAAGCTGCTAACCTTTGTGTGTGGTTTTGGTGTTTAGACCTGGTCATGCATCCTTCTTCCCTGCTGGAGTCTCCCGTGGTCGTGGCAGAGCCAACTTCAAGTTCAATTGCATCACATCATTAGCTTGAATTTGGTCCTGTTCGGAGTATTTACACCATAGGAATTGGCCAAGCTTACAGACCAGAGCTTCCCTTCCCTAGCCACCCCCACCTTGGAGAGCCAGTTATCCAACATTGATCAGCCCACGGCGGTCTACACACAAGGATCCCCAGCTGTATGCAAAATATAGCATTGCTCTTATCAGAAGCTTGACAAATGTCCAATATCACAATGCAATGCTCTGGTAGAATTCAGTGTATATGCCTGGGGACCCTGCCTTCCATACAGGGCAGTCTTGGGACCCTTATGCCCAGGTCATCTGCAGAGAATAATAGAAAGGCTTCTGGGTCTCTGAGAAGATTCTTATTCAGTTTCCTGATGCAACAGCATGGATGAAATACAGAAATGGAGTGAGCTGGGAGGTGGCCAGATGGCCGCTGAGATGTCCTATGCGAGGTTCCTTTATTCGAGGGAACAAGTAGTGAAATAATAGTAAGGGAGAGGGTCCTGGGTCTCACTGAGAGAGTGCCAAATGGCAAAGAATGTGTTCTGAGATGTGTGTTTTCTTTCAGTTTAGCAATCCCATCCTCCATCCTCCAGGAAACATGGCTCTCCTAAAGCTGGTCTCTTCCCTTTCAGTTTGAATGCCTTGTCCCCTGGGGTGGAGGCTGTAGGGGACAGGGAGGATTCACAGGTGTGAAGAATGTCCTTCTAGGAGTTGAGGAGGAAAGTTTAGGCAAGGGACAGACTCGGGCCTGTTCCCTCCCTGGCAATGAAGACTTAAAAAGTGTGCAGAGCTGAGAAAGGCAATAAGGCAGAGAGAATAGCATCATGGGTTTAGGAAGCCATGGAAGGTTCTGTGGGTTCTTACGGGTGTGTTCCACAGGCAGGAGGGAAGGGTGATGGCAAGAGAGGAGCATAGAAATGAACATGGAACTCAGATTGTGGGTCAAGATGTTTGTTCTTTATTATGTAGCCAATGAGGATTTGAAAAAGATATTTAAAATAGGGGAACAACAGGGTCACTTTTACACCCTCCCCACCCCCGCCCAGGGATATAGAGAATAGAGTAGCAGATGAAGATTCTGGTGACCAAGACCAGGCTGCTGCAAACACAGTTATTTTTTTCCTGCAGTAGCAATTCTCCTTTTCCTTCTTTCTAACAGAATTTCAATGTCAATAAGGGAGGCAGTGTGTCCTGCTTAAATCAAACAACCTCCCCAGTTATGGTTCCCAGTCTTCCCGCAGAGAGTGGTCATGTGACACAGTTCTGGCCAATGGACTGCATGTCATTGGGTGGAGCTTCCAGGAGAGTTCTTTGACAGGAGGCCGACTCAGGAGGCATTTGCCTTTTGCCCTTTTGCTCTTGCCCTTTCTTCTTGCCAGGAACATGGGTGTGGAAGACAAGCCACTCTTCTGTGAACACAGGTGGCAAACCTGTGATAGCCACATGTCAAGAATGGCTGCTGGAAAGGCAGAAGAACCTGGGCTCCCTGAAGGCTTTGTGGGTCTGCCATATTGGTTCTGGACCTTGTCTGTCTGAATTTCGAATTGTGTGAGAAAAAATAAACCCCAAGCTCTAGTCAAGCCACAGCAAGCCCCGCTTCCTTGTTATGTCAGCCAAACTTCTTATCTATCTTGGCTACTATTTCAAAGATCCAGATGGGACAGCCTGAGGACCTAAAGCTCAGCCACACTGGTAGCATGAAAATGCAGGAATACCTCTCAGGTAGACTTGGTAGCAATGTTGTTTCAGGGAGAACGAAGCAGGAAAGACCATTCAGCTTCAGAGACCAATGGAAATATGGAAGGCAGAATGGGCTGCAAGGATTCAGGTTTCAGGGAGTGGGTAGGGTATATGCAAGAAAACAGTGAACTGAGTTTGGGGCAGGCTGAGTTTGAGGGGCTTGACATGCAGCTAGACGGGTCCTCCTGTGGGCAGCCAGAGAGGCAAGAAAGCATTCAGAGAGAAGCCAAGAGAGTTCTGAAGTAGAGATATGGCAGTCATCCGCAGAGAGATCAGGGCTCCAAGAGAGTGGATTGAATCACTTAGGAAATGGATGTGTGATGAGAAGAGGAGCGAGGAGGAAAATTCTCGGGAATCCCATCAGGCGAGGGGGACCTCGGTGGGTGCAAGAAAAGGAAAGTGGGTTGGGAGAGAAGTGGAAGAAGGATTCACAGAGGCAGGTCCCAGGCGCCAAGAGCAGAGCCGGTTTTGAGAAGGAAAGAGCAGTCAAGAGTGCGACAGGCAATGGAGTTGTCAAGTAGGATGAGGAATGAAAATTAGCCTATGGATTTGGCAATTAGGATGTCAGATTTTCTACTAAAACTGCTCCCACCGAGGTCACTAATGAAGCCAGAGAAATAGAATGATTTACCCAAAGTGAGATCGTTAGTAATGAGCCAAGCATTAGAAATAGAGGCCCCGGACTCCTGGTGAAGTGCTCTTTCTCTTCTATCACACGTACTTTTAGGCTGCCCCAAATCCCAGAGATAGGTTTGCATTTTAAAAGAACAGCTTTGGGGGCGCCTGGGTGGCTCAGTGGGTTAAAGCCTCTGCCTTCCGCTTAGGTCAGGATCCCAGGATCCTGCTCAGCAGGGAGCCTGCTTCCTCCTCTCTCTCTGCCTGCCTCTCTGTCTACTTGTGATCTCTGTCAGACCAATAAATAAATAAAATCTTAAAAAAAATAAAAAGAACAGCTTTGGGGGGCAATTTATGGCCAGATGCAAACGACTTCTAGCTGTCTGATTGGTAACTAGGTTTAAAGAGGTGTCATTTTGTCCCCAGGCTAAATTATCTCCTTCACTAATATTTTGATGTGCTGAGATCTCCGAATGAAGAAGGAAGCAAGACATGGAGAGGAACAGAGTCCACACGAGAGCCACCCACTCCTGCACTACTCACTTGTGGCTCTCAGCCTAGCTGGAGACTGTCTCTCCTCTTTCGTTCCATGCCTGCCCCACAGCAAGAGGCCGAAGGAACTGTCTCCGATGTTACTTAGTATAGAAGAGTTGTTGCTTTTCTCCAGGGCTTCTCTGAAACGAGGAGCTTTTTCTGAGACAGGTCCATCCTGAGTGGGCTTCCCTTGTCCATCATGAAGATCAGAAACAGCCCAGGCACACGACTGTGAAAGGTGCTGTTTTAGCCAAAAGGTCTGACTCCGAGACACATGAAAATCCCAGAATCGGTAAAAGCCATATCTATCAATGAGAGATGTGGTTCAAAGGAGGCAAGGGAGTCCGTTTGGAAATTCAGAAGGCTGAGCTGAACCTGAATTGTTTTTTGGCTTCACACCAGAAAGCAGAGGTCAGCAAAGTGAAACATTGAGGGGCAAAGTTGCCACAGCCCCAATGTATTTAAATCACTGGATCCCCTAGGCGATCCCTGATACAGATACACCTGTCGGTACTGAGGTCAGAGCATCAGGTGTCCTAGCAGAAACCCCTCTTGCAAGACACTGTGTACCAGAGAGCACAAAGTAAAGCAAATAAAGCCCCCAAAGCTGTGAAACTCTCACCTCGCCACCCCCTGCTCTAGGCTGCCCGGGGGGTGAATCGGCAGCTTGGATATATGGCTGGCGATTGGCAGGGAAACCTGGTGGTTTTGCTGGGGGCACAGCAATCCTAAATCCTAAAGGAAAGTAGGTCCAAGCAGAGCAAGAGGTTTTGTTGTTGTTGTTGCTTTTCCTGAGCAAATGAGCACTGACGTCCTTTCCCATGTCAGAAAGCTGCTGCGGATCCGGAGACAAATTTTCTCCGATGGACAAGGCGGCGAGGGCTTCTGGCTGATGAGAAGTAGCTGCTATTCACCGTCTCTCAGAAGAGGAGCATAAAGAAGGAGATGCAGCCAAAATAAACAGATGGTGGGATCGGGTGGGGGATGCTGTCAGGAGCAGACACACAGGTAGCACAGGCCCCGGGCAACCACACAAAGCCATTAAGAGGAGCCAAAACTCAGCAAAGAGTTCTAGAACCCTGGGAAACAGCATGTGCTCTGCCCCGGGGGGGCGTTGCCTTGGAATTGTCACCGATCCAAGGGTAGTGAAGTTTGCACAAAGCAGGAGGGACCCAGCAAGCCAAGCAATTCCGGACACCGGGGAGGACTGGGAAAAGATGGAACTGGAGTGAAATAAGTTAGCAGAGTCAGCGTAAACTCAGAACCCCTCGAGTGCCAGGAAGATTGAGTGGCACATAGTGTGGTGTGCTATGGCAGGCCGCTTCCAGAACCAACTCAGAGTCACTGAGGCAATTCTGCAAACACTGACTGAAGACCTCCTGGGTATCGGGCGCTAAGACGGGGCTTTCCCTTTGAGAACCTGGTGGTCTGGGGAGTGGAGTGTTTTTAGAGAGATCAGTGACGCCACAATATAGTGGTTATGAGCAGAGTCTTGAAGGATCAGGAAGACGGAGTTATCAGAAAAGGCTTCGGGGGGGAGGCAACGTTGAAGCCAGGTAATGAAGACCCAGCAAGCATTTGCCGAGTCAAGAAGGAAAACTTGCACCAGAAGGCTATAGCTGTGCAACTGGAAGGTTATATTAATTGAGACTCTGGTTGCAAAGCAAAGAAATCCAGTTGAACTAGCTGAAGTTACAGAATTACAGAGTTACAGAATTACAACAGATGATCTTACAGATCTTACACCCTCGCGGGGGTCCAGGTTTGCTTGGGTATCAATGTCAGGGCCAATCGTCTATGACCTTTGAGGTCAAGTGTCCATCATCCTGTGGGTACACCTGACTCAGACTCTCAGTTTTCTGATTCCACATTCCCACAACAGAGAACACCATTGGTCTAGACTCAGTCATTGATACTTGATTGGAGGATCCGTGCCTGGGAGTCATAGGGGGTGAGGCAGTGGTTAATATACCTTTCGAGACGCGAGTGGGTGAGGATGGGTAGTGCGGGTGACGTATTTACTACAGTGGAACTGCTCATGTGAACACTCTGGGAACCCAGGAAATCTGCCATAAACTTCCAGGAGGGACTATCATCTCCTCCTCTGTGCTTCCAGGGCCCGTGGGGCAGACACCTTTATCTTACCACTGAAAATATTGCGATTAAAGCTTATCTTCATGCGGATCTCTCCTTTACCAGAACTTAAGTTCTACAAGAAATGTACAAATCCGAACTCTATGAATCATTGTAATTCTAAAAGATAGCATTGCACCCAGCACGTGTAAATCTGAATAAACTTTGATTGTACTGATTTTTTATAAAGATTTGATTTATTTATTTGACAGAGAGAGAGAGAGAGAGTGCGCATGCACACAAGCTAGGGGAGGGGGAGGCAGAGGAAGAGGGAGAAGCAGACCCCACTGAGCAGGGAGCCAGACATGGGGCTCAGTTCCAGGGCCCTGAGACATGACCTGAGCTGAAGGCAGACTCTCAACCGACTGAGCCACCCAGGTGCCCCTGTACTGATTGTTGTACCTGACATCAACCTTCTTTCCTCATTTTCCATCCATTACCATCACCTGCTACATGCTGCTTCCTCTGGTGGAAGAGGAGCATACTTGGAATGCTGGGCTTTTCTTTTTAAGATTTTTTAAAACTTATTTTAGGGGGTGGATGTGAGTGGGGGGAGGGGTGGTGGAAGAGAGAAACTCTCAAGCAGACTCCCTGCCGTGTGTGGAGCCTCATGTGGGGCTTGATCTCACGACACTGAGATCACAGCCTGAGCTGAAATCAAGATTTGGATCCTTAACCAACTGAGCCACTCAGATGCACCCCCCACGATGCTATTTAAGCTGACAACTGAGAGCAGAGATTTCATGGGACTATGACAGATGTCAGAACTGGGCTCTACTTGTGTCCAAAGAACAATATATGCAGGAGGCCCTAATTTATGACCATTATGGGGCAGATGTAGTTGGATATCTTCACCCAAAATCCTTTTCTTAAGAAAAGAGTTTATTTATTTGAGAGAGAGAGAGACAGGGAGAGCACAAGCAGGAGAAAGGGCAGAGGGAGGGGGAGAAGCAGGCTTCCCCTGAGCAGGCAGCCTGATGCCCGGAGACTCAACCCCAGGACCCTGGGATCATGACCTGAGCCGAAGGCAGATGCTTAACTGACTGAGCCACCCAGGTACCCACCCAAAGTCCTTTTGCAGGCAAAACTAAGGAGCCACTTGTGGGGACCTCATTCTAATGCAAGATGAAATGGACAGACATATGTTGCCTCAGTGTTGAGGGGCAAACAGTATCTGAGTGTACCAGAGCCAAGCTGCACGGACTCCTGTCTGTAGAGCAGTTTAAAAAAAAAAAAAAAAAAGTTAGAAGAGGGGAAAAAACCCCACTCTGCTTTCCCGAAAGCTCTGTAAGACCAAGATAGCACTAACCCGACACCTGCAGACCAAGCATACAATGGGAGAGGTGTCTTCTACCCAGACGCAGCGTGGCTTTGAGATACTGAGAGCTACAGTCTCAGTCGTGGCAGTGCAGGGGTCTGGAGGCAGCTCGTTGACCCTAGTCGATGTGACAATGCTGCCACAGAGGTGGCAGCCATGCCCAGCAATGGCAGTCATGCCTGGAGGACAGAAAGGCCTCCAGAAGTTGGACACTGACCCAGGATCCCAGCAGGGTATCATTCACGCCTGACTGGTCTGACTAGTCACTCGACTACCTGCCAGTGTGGACCAACACCACCGTAAAGTGATCCTGCTTGTACCCACAGGTGTACAACTCGAGTTGGGGAAACTCGAGTGACGTGTAAATCAAGGCACTACGCTTTCTCTCGACAGCAGCCCAATGTCTGGGGGACTTCTCATTCCAAGTAAGTCTCAGCAGGATGAGGACCCTCTTTAGATGGATTTGCAGGGGTTCCAGAAGGAGCCAAAATGGTCAGCTCCTCCCAAGGAGATCCAAGGGTGCTAAAAGCAGCTACCAATGGAAGAGTAACATCAGACAGAAATGAACAGAAGCTGCCCAAAGAAAAGACGTGCTCCCTGGCAACATCAAGTTTAGAAAAGAGGCCAAACAAAGAGCTCTAAAAAGGATGGGTAGGGGAAGTAATCAGAACTAGGAAAGCGAGAAAGTCTGAAAAAAAAAAAAAATCAAACAGCAGCTCAGAGAGAGAAATTATAGCACAAAGTTAAGAAAGTGCAAAAACATGATAAGGAAAGCAAAGGTGAGGAATGAAAAGAAGATTGCAAGAGAGGCTAAGATAAATAATAAGGCATTTTTCAAGCACAGAAGTAACGAGAGGTCAGTACAAGAGCCAATAGGGCTTCTAAAAGCTGGCAGAGGTAATTTATTGACAGAACATGAAGACATTGTGAAAAAAATATTAAAAGGCATTTTTCTTTCCCCTCTTCGCCTCTCTTTTCACAAAGGAAGATGGGGACATATGCCAGAACAGACATAAATTTCCCAGGAGTGGAAAAAAGACATATTGAAGGAAATCAGGATCGTGTCAGCACAGGTGATCAAGAAATTAGGATGTCAGAAAAATTGCGGAAAGTCTAGAGCCAGGCCAGAGTCTCCTGGAATGAGGGACCCAGAGGCCAGTGAGGTCCAAGGCCAGGGAAGGGAGGGATGGGAGAGGGTCTGCGGTGTGTAAGGGTACAAGGGCAGAGCGGCAGCAAGCCACCCATGAGCTGCTGTTGGAAGCAGTCTCATACCCCACCCTTAAACTCATCTTGTGGGTGCTTTTTATCTCTGATGTGAGGCACAGACCCAGGGTTTTATCGGGAATTTTATACTCCAAACTACTGGTGTTTAATGATCCCTGATGGGGACCTTGCTTTTAAGAGCACCCAGCATGACCCAGTTTTGAGTAAAAGTTCATTTTCCTTCCCATCTGAAGATCCCAGACCAGAGGAGAAGACCTGGGTTCAAGTTATGATTCTGCCACAGACTGGTTGTGTGGCTCGGGACTAATGGCTTCATCTCACAGAGATGTGTGTGCCCCATCTCTAAAATAAGACAAGAACTACCTTACAGGATCACAGTGCTCAAATGAAGTTGTTCGCTCATGCGCCAGTACAAAGAAAAATCCTGAGTGTACTTTATGGGCCAGACACTGGTCTGGGCCCCCAGGAGGCAGGAGTAATAAGACAAATCCTATTTCTGTGGGGCTGACATTCTAGTGTGGGGAGAGATCTATCCAGCAAGGAAACAAAGGACAAGGTCATTTCAGAGAGGGTTGAGAGTGTTGGGAAAAATATACAGCTACATGAAGGCCTGCTCACAGGGTTAGTCAAGGAATAGGACATTGAGTTGAGATCTGAACTAAGAGGAAGGAAGATCTGGATAGAACATTCCAGAAAGAGGGACGAAAGACTCAGCCCCAAAGTTCTTGTAGAAAAGCATTGTATAAACTGCACAGAGTTGTCAAAATGCTGGCTCTGAGCGTTAGCATTATCAGAGCTCTGTCCAAGCTTGAGAATTTGATTTTCTCCTTCAACTCCCCAACCTGGGTAAACCATAAATAATTATCGAATCAAGACAGGCCTAGTGACAAAAAAGTGCAAAGCATGCAACATTTATGGCTATATAAAATGGATTCCAAGAGGAGTAGGAAGGGCATGTTCTTGCTTTCTGGATTCTAAGGCTGTGGTCACTGCCTATGGCCAGCCTCGAAGTCCCAAAGAATCAGCTTCGGATGTGTTGCTTACCTTGGGCTGCCCAGGTTCTGTCTAGTGGGTGGGGGGAGAATGAAGACACGTGGCTTTGGTTCCCTGTTCAAAAGCATTGGCCCTATTTGAAATTTATTCCTTTCCATCCCCAAACTACAATAATTGTAGTCATGCAGCAATTAAAGAGAAAAACTTCATTTTTATGCTTTCAAAGAGTGTTTGATTTTCACAAAATAAGTCAAGCTCTTGGTCTGGAAAACAAGCTGAATGCTGACAGAGGAAAATAAGTAGAACAAGAAACTTCTAATACTTCGTCTTCACGCAATAGTCCAATGAGAGAGAAGTCAAATCTTACTTCCCAAGTGCTTATGGAGAAACTACTAGTCCTTCTTTCTCACAATGTCTCTGCTTTGAATCACACTATTTCAATATATGGTCTCAGAAGAAAAGCCTTTCTTGTGATTTGCACCAAGAAATAAAGCAGAAGCGATTAGACTTCGATTGGAAATAGGAGATATTCACAAACGAACATTTTTTTCAACAAATGAAACTTCAGACAATGATCAGGTCTTGCAGGTGCAGCCCTGCGGGGCCGGAAGCTGGGCAGGGCTGGAAGCTGGGCGGGCCTGTCCTGAGAGCCTGGACCATCATCAGCTCCCTGGCCCCCTGGTCTCAGGTAAGATATTTAGCTTCTCAGTCTCCTCTTCTGTAAAATGGGGCAAACAAGACCTCACAGAGTCACGGTAGGATAAATGAGGACACACATCGAAGCTTTGAGCTTGGCTATTTGTAGGCATGGCACAGTGGCTTCTTTACCCTTTTAATTGGAGAAATTAAAAAAAAAACAAAAAGATAGGCAGTTCGATGATGGAACATTTAGTGTGTTTGTATCCTCCTTTCTAAGAAGGGGATAATACCAGCCTGACATTTTGGAACTGATACCTACCTCTCCTAGGAGAGCACAGCTCTTATTTCAGAGCATAATCCGCTGGTTTCCCAGGTCACACAGGCCAGAGGCAGAGCAGTCCCAGGAAGATAGAAGGGACAGAACAGACGCGGCCCCTGCTTGTACTGAAGGAAGTACCCTCCCTTTACCCCTCCAGACTGGGGTCTGGAGTTTGCATCACAAGGGGCCTGGAGGCCATTGTGAGAAACAGTGATCTATGGAAGAGTTTTGTGTGGGGTAGTGTTCCATTAGATTCCATTGTTATGGAATAATCACTGACATTGGAAACCAGAAGGAAAGTAATTAAATCTATCAGAGGCAATTGTAGATATCCTGAAACAAGTCGGTGGTGGCCTGGACAGGATGGTGGTGGGAGTTGTTGGGTGCAGTTTTGTAGAGTTTAGGTGCCTCATTCATGAAATAAAATCAGTAGGAGCTTGAAGATGGGCTGTATGGAGAGGGGATGGAGTGGCATGTACATGCAAAGGGAAGGAGGGTTTTAGGGAGAGTTCTAGGATTCTACATTGTGAAGTGGCTGAGGGGTGAAAGGGGTGGGATTCATCCAGGTTTGGGGATGTGGGAAGACCATGAGTTCCGTTTTGCTTATGTTAACCTTGGGGTGCCATTGAGAAATGCAAGGGGAGTTAAGGAGATATTTAGGTATGTGGGTCTGGAGCCGAGCGAAGGCTGGCTGGAGATATATTATTGGATGAGGTCACTAGGAACAGACCCTGAGATGAGGAGTCCTGTGTCAGTTACTTGTTAAGTGCTCCTGGGAAATCCGAAAAGGAAGGAGGGGGTTTAGGTAAGAGCAGGGAAGAAGCAGCAGCTAAGAAAGACTGTGATCCAGGACAACACACTGGAGAGGGCAGGAGTCAGTCTGATCTCCAAGGGGAACTCTGCCACAGCAAGTTACACCTCAACCCACAGAGAAGGACTTGCACTGCGGGGTGTACACAAAGCCCCGCTCCCTCCCCCTTTGACCTGCAGGCAAAGCAGCTCTCATAGCTTGAGCACCACCCTCTGAAGAGCTGCGAGTATGCTGAAAACACACCACACCTGGGCATAGGAAACCCTAAAATGGGATCCCCAGCCCCCTGGGCGCAGTGCTGGGCTGGCTAAGCTTACCTAGGGAGAGCGACGAGAAGAGAGTGGGCACGACTGTGTGCTTATGAGAAGAGAAGCTTATGAAGGAGACCAGGAAGGACGGCTGTCTCACAGCTATCCTGCAAAGGATGAGGGCTGTATGAGTCCCATTATCTCCACTTTACAGATGAGAAATTCGAGGCTGGGGGAGTTTCAAGCACTAATCAGATTAAGAGGAGAGTTAGGACTTGAACACAGGTCCCCAGACCTGAAGCTTTGAGAGCTCCTTCAAATGCAACAAGAGAAGGTTTTCCGGAGACTAAGGGCCCCAGCATTTGAGGGAGCTGGTCCTTTTTTGAAGGGGTTTATAGATGCCCATGTTCATGATTAAACATGTGCCTCTTTGGACTCAGAACCAGGGAGGTGAGAAGAGGAAGGGAAGCTACTTTTTCAGTGAAACTAAGAATCTCCTGCTTGGGGCATTATGTCTCCAAAGGCCCCAGGATTATGATTTTGCATGTGTGGTGGAGGGGTTTAAACCCTCAGCCCAAGATCATGACCTTGAACAGAGAGCAGCCTGCTAGTGGGGGCAGGGAAGGGGGGGTGTGAAGTCTGGAGCCACCTGCACCTACATCCCAGGAGGGACAAGGGGGGTGTGAGGAGTACTTAGTGGGGAGGACTCTCAGCTGCCCAGAGCACAGACCCAGCCGTGCACAGTCTACCAAGGCCCTGGCTTGATTTTCTGCCCCTGGGGAAGCTGGTGTTGACTTTGTCCATTAAGCAGGCTTGCCGGATGTCTGCTGACCCCCCAGGTCCTTTGTCCCCTGAGGAAGCCCCACTGCCTCAGAGATCAGCAGGGTGTGCTAGTTCCCAGGGCTTCCCCCGTCCTGAGGAAGGGTGTCTGGAGCCGGGCAGGCTCCGGGCTGGGACTCAGAGGCATGCCTGCGAGACCCACAGCATGACCCTCTGTTTGCCGAGTCTCTAGCATGAGGGGCAGTGAGGAAAATTGGAAGTAGTAATACCTGCCCCCTGAATTGCCTGGGATTAATTAGGAGACAGGTAATACACAGTGTGTGCCTAGGATGAAAATGAGTTATAGTCTCATTATTAATGTAGCTGGAAGGATGATTCGTTTAGACAAAACAAGGCCACTGCACAAGAAGCCAGAGGTCTTCAGATGTCCTCACAGGGCGACTTAAGGGAGTGGCCTACGGGTGTGTTTGTGAGGGATTCCCGCTCATTTACTGGAGGGCGCGAGCCAGCAAATCAAAGCTGGTTTGCCCTGTCAAGTAAATAAAATGCGAGACTGAGAACGACGCTCGTGTTTATTTTTTGTTCCTTGAGGAAAATATTTTCCACAGAGCTGGACACTAACATGAAAAGTAAAAACGGGGGTGGGGAAAGGAGAAACCCAAAACCGATATAAATTAGAAGCAAACTAGTGTTCGTTTCCTGTGGAGGAATTTTATATTTTTTAATGGAGTTACTGTGGCTTTTTATTTCGGTATGAAGGTGAAGAGTCAAAGCATGAGGATTTAAGGCTTCCAAGTGTGTGTTGTTCTATGAACAGACCCTTAAATTTGCCAGCACGCCCTAGGCGCTGCTCCTGCATAACCAATATCTTCCTGCCAGGGCCAAGGCTGAGGGCCCTTTGACTCCCCTGGAAGTTATGCAGGGAGAAGGGGAGTGTCAGGAATGCAGTATTAGGCCCCATAATTGCGGCTGTCATTAGCTGAAGAGGCAGGCGGGTTTGTGAGCCTTTCCAAGTTTGCATTTATTATGGCATGAAGATATGGCTCCTTTGGTATAAAGAGGGTGGGGGGGTTTCTGCAAGTCGGCAATATTTTCTTCTCTCTCTCTCTCTGTCTGTCTTTTTTTTCCCCCCTAAGTTGGCTGGTTCTGTAACATTCATTATGCTTTTCTTAATAGATCCCAGAAATGCTGAAATCGTCCTTTAGAGGAAGCATTCACTTGAAACAACAAAAGATTAGAGAAACCTTAAAAATGCTGGATTTTCTTTACCGTTTGAGGAAGGCCAGCTGGAACCTTCTGAAATTATTCCTATCCAGTGTGCAGCCACAAACAGTACTGATGGTGAGGATAAAATATTATTTTTGTAAATCGCATGTGGCTACAGCAATGCCACCTAATCAGATGCTCCTTAGCGGATGGTGGGAACAGAGACCATGGCCAAGACCGAGGAGACTGCTACGGCCCAAAGAGGCCAGGGATTAAGATTCAGAAGAGAGCAAATGAACGTTTTGGCACGTACATGCAAATAACATTTTAGGAACACCCATTTTTTTAATTAATTTTTTTACTGTAATAAAATATAAGTAACGTCAAATGTATCATTTAATCAAGTTTAAGTGCACAATTAAATGACATTCAGTACATTCACATTTTTGTACAACCATCGCCACTTGTCTACCTCCTGAACTCTTCCATCTTCCCCAGCTGAAATCCTGGACCTCCCCCCAGCCCCTGGAAACCACCATTCTATTTTGTCTGCATGAATTCGACTACTCCATGTGCCTCAAAGAAGTGGATTCCTATAGTCTCTGTCCTTTTACTTCTGGCTTCTTTCATTTACCATAATATCTCAATGGCTCGTCCAGGTTATAGCTTGTATCAGCAGGCCATTTCTTCTTAAGGCTGAATAATGTTCCACTGTATGTATATACCACATTTTGTTTATCTGCTCATTCATTAATGCATATTTGGATTGCCTCTACTTTTTGGCTATAATGCTGCTATGAACCTAGGTTTACAGATAGCTCTTCAAGACCCCAATTTCAATTGTTTTGCGTATATACTGAGATGTGCCATTTCTGGATCAAGTGGTAATTCTAGTTCTAATTTTTTGAGGACCTCCCCATGCTTTCGATTGTCACTGCACTATTTTACATTCCCACCAACTGTGTTCAATGGTTACAGTTTCTCTATATCTTCACCAACACACAATTTTCTGTTGTTGTTTGTTTGTTTTAAAGATTTTTATTTATTTGACAGAAAGAGACACAGTGAGAGAGAACACAAGCAGGGGGAGTAGGAGAGGGAGAATCGGGCTCCCTGAAGAGCAGGGAACCCCGATGAGGGGTTGATCCCAGGATCCTGGAGACACTTAACGACTTAACACTTAATGACTGAGCCACCAGGCACCCCTGTTGTTGTTTTTAATTGCAGCTATCCTAGTGGTCGTAAGGTGATGCCTCATTGTGGTTTTGACTTGCTTTTCCCTAGTGATTAGGGTTGTTGAGCATCTTCTCATGTGCTCATGTACAAACATCTGTTGGAGTTCCAACTTCTAATTATTTGGGGTATGTACCTAGAAGTGAAAGTGCACACCACTCCAACATTGAAGCAGGCCCCATAGAGACTTGCTGGGCAACACTCTGTCCCCTGGCCCATCGGCATCCCAGGTTGAGTGGGTGACTACAAATTCTCAAGAGGGCAAAGAAGTTGTCATTAACCAACATTCCTAGAGCTAGAGGATGTTCTGGTTAATGGAGGGTTAATGAGACTTCTCCATTTTGGGTCCAATCACTGTTGCTGAAATTCTTCTCAAAATATTTTAGTCTATTTCCACATGGCTTACACAGCCTCTCCTAGGGGGTTTTTCCCTATCTTGGAGGAATGCTATTGGTTGACCACCTGGGAACTGGGTTCTTAGTGCACTCTCCTGGAGATTTAGATTAGAAGGTATCAGACATGTCCAGTGATGTTATAAACCGAACGGTAACTGCTGTGTAGGACGGTGAACTCTGGGCAAGTTAAACTTTCAGAGATGTGGTTTCGGAAAAGATGTTCTGTAGTTCTCCTTTTTGGCAGTCACTGGAGAGCAGGGCCTGTTGTCTATTAAGGCCACTCCTAGTTCATGAAAATAAAACCATGTCAACTGCAAATAAAAGAATGTTTATCTTTCTATTCCCTATGGAGGGAGTTGGAGGGTCCAGGCTGAGAATGTGTCTTATCCAAATGTGATAGCATATCATAGATGTTTCAATGGAAAAAAAGAAAAAAACTGTGAATTCATCTGTGTTTCACTTCATTGGAAATTGTGAGTTAGGCTAGATGCTGTATTTATTCATTACGGTACCCCTGGCACTGGCGCAGTGCCAGGCTCCCAGAAAGTGATCAATAGCTGTGTATTGAAGGGATCAGTGTGGCCTGTTTCCTTAAGAGCCTGCCTGACTACATCTCTCTGTCATGAAGTGTTAAGGTGACAGTTCCCTGACAGCACTGGGATGGAACATTCTACTGGTTCGGCTGGCTCCCAGCTGCTGCTGGTGCAGACAGGCCCACTCTTCACCCCCACTCATGACCATTCCCTTAATTACATGGGGAACTTTTCTTTTTTCTTCCTTTTTTTGGGGGGGGGGAATGAATAGAAAAAGGAGGCAGGAGGGAAAGGAAGAGTTGGCTGGATGGCAGGAACAACTATTTTGAGTCTGGAGTGGTGGACAGGATTTGAACTCATGGCTAGAGGGATGAGAGCCAGAGCATGAGAGAATTGTTCTCTTGGGAATGTCTGTGAGACTCAAAGCACAAAGGCAGCTCTAGGGGAGTCATGGCAGGAGAAGAAGGCAGTGTGGGTACCTCATGCCCTTGGAAGTCCACTGACAGATTGTGGGTTGAGGCAAACTCCTTGGACTCCCAAAAGAAAAAGGAGGGACAATGTAAAGATTCCTACCTGAATATATATGGGATTCACAATCACAGCTCTGTGTGTGTGTGCGCATGTGTGTGCATGTAATTAACTGCCAGCTGGTGACACATGGGAGAATATTTATTTGTGCTCCAAATTTCTACCTTTTTACTTATAAGCAACTAAACCTATGACAGATACCCATGTAGGTAGTAAATGAATGAAGAAAGGCCAACAAGATCCATATGCAAAAATCATTTATTATTCAAACAGATTTATCCACAACTTGATATAAATAATGGTCCTTGTGTCAAATAAGAAACTTAGGTTTGAATAATAATAATAATAGGAAGAAGAAGAAGGAGGAGGAGGAGGGAAGAAGAGGAGAGCTCTGCCCCTCCATAGTGTTCTCTATGTATAAGGCATGATTCCAAGAACTTTGTGTATTTCAATTAATTTAGTCTTTCTAGCAATCCTAGGAGACAAGAGTCTTATTCTGTCCTCTACAGATGCAGAAACTGATGTTAGGGAATTAAGTAACTTGGCCAAAACCACACAGGCAGCTTGTGGCAGAGTTGGGATTCAAACTTAAGAAGTTGGGCTTCAGAGTTTGACATTTCATTGATCATTCTTCACGTAAAGAAAAAGACGACTTTTAATTCTGAATCTAGTTTGGAATACATTTAGCTGCAAGTGACAGAAAAAATCTAACAGCGGCTTCAACAAAACTGGGTTTAACAAGAAGTCTGCAGTTTGCTTGGATGGCTCAGTGATATCAGGACTGAGGTGTCTGTTTTATCCTGACCTTTTTTCTCATGCTCCCAAGAAGATTGCCCAACTGGAGATGTCACGTTTGTATTCAAGACAGAAATGGGGGTTTGGGTGGGAGCAGTGTCAGTAAAGCAGAAGCGTTCCCAGAAGCCTTAGTGGGCTTACGCTGCCACCTCATCAGAGGAACCAAATGACCACCCGTCCTCACAAAGCAGCTGGGAAAAGTCAAAGTCAGCCTCTCCAGCTGCTTCAGTGAAGGGATGTGAAAGAAAAAGAGTTGGAAATAGATGTTGAGTTATTAAAAACAATATTCACCTACACTCCTCAGTGAGAGGAGGTGAGGAAATCTAGACAGACAGGAGGAGGAGACAACAGCTCTGATGGAAGAGGCTGGCACGTCCCCATCTCTACTCGGGTTGGTGTGTCCCCTGGAGTTCTTCATTTGCCTTGTCTGCGCTCAGACTTGAGACTCCTCTCCCCACAGACACTGGTTTGGCTGCATGACGGCTGAATGG
>RCUC01042599.1:0-12523 GCA_003697995.1 Taxidea taxus jeffersonii
CTTCGGCTCAGGTCATGATCCCAGGGTCCTGGGTTCAAGGCCCACATAGGGCTTCCTGCTCTGCAGAAAGCCTGCTTCTCTCTCTCCCATTCCCCCTGCTTGTGTTCTCTCTCTGTCAAATAAATTTTAAAAAATCTAAAAAAAAAACAAAACACCACAATACTATAGTATATGCTCAGAAGTTGCTAAAAGAGCTGATCTTAAATGTTCTCACCACACACACACACACAAGGTAATTATGTGAGGTGATGGATGTGTTAACTAACCTTTTGGCAATAATCATGTTGCAGTATACACGTGCATCAAATCAGTTGTACACCTGAAATTTACACAATGTTATATGTCAATTATATCTAAATGAAGCTGAGGGGGGAAATGGGCTCTGCTATGTTTTCATGTTATTTGCTTGTGGCAGCTCAAAGTCATTCACTGCAAAGTAGAAAGGCAAGGAGGGAGGAAAGATGGGAGGGACAGAGGAAAGGAGAGGCTACATTCACACAGGTACTTCCCCCCAGCAAAAATCCTGTTTAAATAGACACATTGCCCCAAAAGGAAAAGACCCAAGAACTGTAATACACACGGGGGTAGAGTATGGGAAAAAAAGTTGTTCTGAAAGATTTTTTTTTTGAAAGCCAAGATTTTAAATATTACCATAGGAGAAGGAAATGTTTGATTGGCTTTCCAAAATGTAGCTCTCTTCATCAGGGAGAAATGAAATACAAAATAATCTCTCCAAAATCTGTCTAAATCTCCACACATCCTCACAAGAATGTGAATACTTTGCTCTAACCTTTTCTTTTCTTTTTTTTGTTTTTTTAATGCAGCAGTCTTTCAGGCTTGTTTTTAGCAGACACTAAGGAAAATCAATTACCATTCCCAAGAAATAGTCCCACTGAAAAATTATTTTTGAAACCTGTCACATCTTTTACACTATCTGGCCCATAAAGTTATAAATCCTCTCCCAATAGAAATCCATTCCATTGCAAGGAAGAAGGTAAAGTTCTAGGCAGTCCAATCTTCTCTAGGGATCTGAAGACAATTTCATTCTTCTGTTTTTAAACATCTTGAAAAATCCTTACATTTACTGGAAAGGGCAAACTGATGTTTCCTACACACATGCGTGCACGCGCACACACACACACACAGGAAATAACACAGTAGATTCAGAGAAGCCACAGGGGCAGACTCTGCGGTAAATATTTCCATCAAGTCTATATTTGCAAACCTTTTTTGAAGCATCTGCCTTAAAATCAAGTCATCTAAAAATCGACTTCAATAAGCCGTATCTTCCCTGATTCCACAGGACTTCCCCCAGGCCAGAGCAAAAAGGTAGCTGCCCAACCTTTATTTAAAATAAGCACTGCAGGGCACCTGGGTGGCTCAGTTGGCTAAGCAACTGCCTTCAGCTCAGGTCATGATCCTGGAATCCCGGGATACAGTCCCGCCTCGGGCTCCCAGCTCCTCGGGGAGTCTGCTTCTCCCTCTGAACTCCTCACTCATGCTCTTTCTCACTGTCTCTCTCTCAAATAAATAAATAAATAAATATTTTTAAAATAAATAAATAAATAAATAAATAAATAAAATAAGCACTGCAAATGTCCTTGATAATGTATTTCAAAGTTTTGACCTATAAGCCTCAAAATGTTCACCCGGATAGCTAACCTAATTTTTCTCAATTGCAAAATAATATCATTCTCAGGCAAGGAGGGAAGAAAGGAGCAAAGAATTCCAAGCAAGACAGAGGACCTAGTTTCACATTCCAGTTGGCTACATTGTTGTGTGATGACGTCATGCGGGTTACAGGTCTCTGTTCCCTCATTGTTAAAATGAATTACTGGACTAGATAACTGGTGTTCATGGCATGGCATCTGCTGGAACAGTAAGTAACCTAGTGGTGAGCACAAGCCAAACAAAATAGTCATTCGTATATGTATGTACTATTGTATTGATGGTGTATATATACATAACTATCCTGTATTTTATTTACATATTAGTTATATATAACACATTTTACATATATATTTAGTATAAATGCAGATAAAATTAGTATTTTTTAAAGATTTTATTTGTTTATTTGACAGAAAGAGAGAGATTACAAGTAGGCAGAGAGACAGGCAGAGAGAGAGAGGGGGAAGCAGGCTCCCGCGCCCGATGTGGGGCTCGATCCCAGGACCCTGAGATCATGACCTGAGCCGAAGGCAGAGGCTTAACCCACTGAGCCACCCAGGTGCCCTAAAATTAGTATTTTAGATAGACTTCTTTTACTCAAACTGACCAACCCTATATTTTTTATATTTCTAAAACTTTATTCTGTTTGTTTGTTCTTGTAGAGAATAGTGCTTTTAACTTGTCAACTGATTTAACATATGAACGCATTTCTCCCTCTGTATTTCTTATTCGACCAGAATCCTCTCTCACTCCCAGGTCATTACCATCTAGGAGACAGGCAGACATTTAGGGGTTTCTAGCTCAGAGATAAACCAAAGAGACAAATTCCTGACGTTTGCAACGAAAAGGCCAAGGATGGAGCATGGGCAAGAGATTCATCTAAAAGAAGAATATGCTGTTTCCCCCAAGTTACCAAGATGCTGCTGCAGTTTTCGTGGGCGCAGGCACCATCAACCAGCCCAGGAGTACCAGATGGGTAAGGAAGCAGTTCTGTGAGGGGTCCTGCAGACCGTATGCTCAGAACAAGGAAGGTCTGCAGCAAGCTGTAGGGACCAACACATAAGAGATCAGAGAGAGGACCCGGGTGGACCTTCATGCCTCGGCATCAGCACAGTCCCTCCAAATTAGATGGACCCTATGAGAAAGTGGAAACCAAGAGCTGACTGAGAGAATTCTGAACTAACACAACTTCCAGATCAGGGAATTCTGAACAATTCAGCTACCCTGAACTGCTGAAAGGCTCAAAATGGAAAAATAACTGAGTTAATCTAGTGCAGACCCTGAGGTTGTGGTCTTTATGCCATACCTCTTGCACTCTTCTCTGACTCAATTCTCTGAATCCTGTGTAAGTGGCAAGGTCCATACTAGACATGATGACCGAGGGGCCAACACTAGGAGGTCCAAGAATAACCTCATTGTTTGTGACATCCTATGTTGATTCCAAATCAGCCCTGGAAGCCTGATTTCCATCAACTGAGATGATTCAGCAACAGCACACAAAATTAGTGCCACTGTAGCTGATCACATTCATCTAAGTGGCTTGTGAAGTAAAATTTCGCTCTTGCTGGAAGAGATTGAAATTAATATTCAGTACATGCTGCGACTTCCTAGCATAGACAGTGAGTAACATTTAAAGTTAATAGGAATTAGCAGCAACAACAATTTTATTTTCAAACACAGTTACACCAACCTTAAAAAGAAAATGCAATATATCCAGATCCCCCTTGAGGGAGCACTGACAGCAGTTCATTATCTGTGTACGAAATAGATCATATTTGGCAGACTTCCGTCATGAGCTACCCATAGACTTCAGTCCCTAGCAGAATGCACCTCAATCCTTAGCACCAGAGGCTTCAAATTTCAACTCAGTGTCTTTGGGTGAGGGTTTAAAACTAGATTACATAATCCTCTTCCCATCTGTAAATTACCTAGAACCAGGGAAAGAATACAGTTGGCTTTTTCCCCCTTTGATTAACACCAAAATAGATGGAATGCATAACAACTCAATTTGCTTTGTATGGTGATAAGATTAAGCATTTCTGATTCATCACAATGACATCGCCTATTCCCTTAAAGCTTTTAGGAAATCAATTGCATCAGTTAGAAGTAAATTAGCACACCTTCTTGATTGCTTTAACATAGCGGTCATAATTACAGGGGGAAAAGAATCCCCTTTCATGCAAAAGACCTCCATTCTGCAACTGATACAAGGATTTCCATTACAAAACTGATTTTGATATGATAAATTTATTTTAGCATAAAGTCATTAGAACAAAGTAATCACTCTGCCAACCCTCCTCCCTATGCAGGACACCCTGGAGGTTTTCTAATGCCATAGAGCTACAGTTTGCAGAATTTGCAGTATTGAATTCACATCATTGCATTCACAGTGGTGGAAACTAGGGGGGAAAAAAAAATCCTGCAACTCTGAATAATTACTCCGTTTTCATGGATCCTGCACTAAAGGTGATGTCTTTTCCCCCAAAGGAATGGTTAAACCACAGTGCTAAAGTTCAGACCACCTTTTTAAAACAGCTTTATTATCTGACTACGTTCATTTTAATTTGAACAAATTAAGATTCTCAAGGGCCCTTTTTCTACTTTGTTTATCCTGAAGGCCACCACTCTCAACATAAAGGCTTATCAGAAAGAGATAATGACATTTTCAGAAACTCCGCAACCCCACCCTCCGCCCCCCTAAAAAAAAAAGGGGTAAGTTTCTAAGGGACCAGTTGGAACAGCTAAGCCAATTTATTTTCAACCTAGGTTCTCAGAGAAGTCAAATGTAAGTATGATAATATTAACCAACTCCACAAGCACCCCAGGGAAAAATTAAACTCATAATTTCCTTTAAAGAGCATCTAATGCATTCCAAAGAACTATTAATTTGTGTGTAAAGATGTTCGTACTTAAAATAAAAGCTGTGGTGACTGGGTAGAGCTGAAAAGACACCACAGTCCCACCCCCAGGATGCTCACAAATTTAAATGATGCTCTAATCACAGGAGCAGCAGCTATTAGCAGACTTGTCAATTATTTAAAACTCTGACAGCTTTGTTGTTCCAAAAAAGAGCTGTCCTATTCCCAAAAGGCCAGTCAACAGACTGGTATCATCAAGGTGGTTTAACAAAAAGTTTCATTAGTCAAAATAATTCAGCAAATGTAGGAGATCATTTTGTCTTACGATCATGACTGAACACTGAGCCTGCCATTGTATATTCCTATCATACCCAGCCATAGCATTGAGCATATTCATCTTAAAACTATAAAGAAGTCTCAAATATAATCCTTGCCCTTAAGACTCTGTGGGTCTGCTAAAAACAAAACAATAAACAAAACCTGAAACAATCAGCAAATATAAAATGGAAGTTTTAGCCCTAGTATCTAGTATTGGTCATATAAATTTTCACCATTTGACATGGTACCCCTAGCTACGTATGGTGATTAGCAATTAAAATGTGACTAGTCTGAACGGAGATGTGCTATAAATGTAATATATACACTTGACTTTGAATACTTACGTAAAAAAGGTATCGAATAACTCATTAATAATTTTTGTATTGATCACACATTAAAGTGATAATATCTTGGATATACTTAGATAAAATACATTAGATAAAATACATTAAAACAAACTTCAACTGTTTCTTTTTAAGTTTTGTAAGTGTACGTAGGTGAAAAATAAGAACTACATGAGCAACTCACATTCCTGGTTTCTATTCTTCCCCTTCCGCTGATACAGATGGTCAGTACAAGTGGAGCTGGGAATAGACAGGGAGGGACCAGACTTTAATGGATCCAGAGCACTTGGACAGGTAGAATTAGGAGGCAGGCATGTTCCAGGTGAAAAAGAGAATGTAAAATTCTAAGGACAGAGAGGACATTGACCAGGAAGTACATTTGGGGGTCCAGATATTTAGGTTGAGACCAAGTTTTGAGGTCAGGCAGAAGGGCACACATACACCCTTTTCCTAATGTCTCCTGTCACTACTGATACACTTTATAAGCAAACTCACCATAAGAGATACGACAGAGAAGTACAAGGTAAGTTTATAAAACCTACAGTGAAAAAATTGAGAAGCTGAGATACTATCTGCCAAAGGTAACCTTGTGTAAATGACTTAGCGTTTCTGCCCCTGATTATCTCCCACAGTCCCTTAATATTATGTGATTTGCCGTATTTTTCATAATGCCAAGTTATCTATTGACTTCAAGAACTTTCTGCCAAGGGTGCCTGGGGGCTCAGTCAGTTAAGCATCTCCCTTTGGCTGAAGTCATGATCCTGGGGTCCTGGGATGGAACCCTGTGTAGGTCTCCCTGCTCAGCCACTGCTTCTGCTTCTCCCTCTCCCTCTGCCCCTCTCCCCTGCTCTGCTCATACTCTCTGTCTTTCACTCACTCTGTCTCTCTCAAATAAATAAATAAAATCTTTAAAAAATATAAAAAGAATTTTCTGCCAAGAAGTGCATGAAGAACATCACATACCAAACAGATTGGTATCACTCTAGGGTCATGGTCAGCCAACCTTGAGATCAGCTTCTCAACCAACAGCTAAAGTTCCCACTCTCCACAACAGCAAGTCCAAACACTATACTCTCTTTGGCTATCCTTCCCCATCCTTCTTCATTTCTCATTAATGATGGTCTAATTTCCAGTCCCAAGAAACAACCTACAAACTCACATCCAGCAAGACTTTTCTTGCTTCCCTTCCTTGTATACTGGTAAAAGGAGAAGAAGGATCCTCGAATAATGATGCTTCTGGGGGTCTATCCTATGCCCTTTTCTTGCTGCAGGCTACGTCCCTCCCTAGACCAGTGGTCCTCAAAATTGTCTTCTCATAGGCTCACTGAAATGATTTTGAAACACCCCTCTAACACTTTCAAGTTGACATCCAAAAATTACCATATAACTTCATATAGGATATCACTGACAAAGTATGTAATTCCCTCCATTTTATAAGTTCTGTAACATTTAAAAATATAACCATTACTGGGGCGCCTAGGTGGCTCAGTGGGTTAAAGCCTCTGCCTTCGGCTCAGGTCATGATCCCGGGGTCCTGGGATCAAGCCCCGCATCGGGCTCTCTGCTCAGTGGGGAGCCTGCTTCCTCCTCTCTCTCTACCTGCTTCTCTGCCTACTTGTGATCTCCGTCTGTCAAATAAATAAAATCTTAAAATATATATATATATATACACATATATATATATACACACACACACATATATATATAACCATTACTTCATTCTTTTAAACATGTCCAATGTTTAAAACATGTGAAATCACTATAGGGATTTCATTCCCACCTTCATCTAATTAAAAAAAAAATACATGAATAAGCTCTTCTTTAACATTAGAAAATATTACATCATTCCTTTTCCTCTTGGAACTCATAATTCTGTTCTAGTTTAACAAAATTTCAACCCAATGTAATATATTTTATGCTTGGAAGTCTTTTATTGATCACCTTATCCTACATCTCTGAAAAAAAATATGTTCATAAATTTGATTTTTTTTAATCACCTGTGACCATAAGTTTCTAAGTGATAACATTTTTCTTCTGGATTGCATTCTCATTAAATTGCCATTATATCCAATTGATAAACACAATGTAACATATTTTACATTTGACATATTTATTAATTATATAAAACAGAATTTAGATGGAACTACTAATTAATTAGGGTGGTTTTTATTTTTTTGATTAATTTATGGGCCCAGGGATAATATAATGTATGGCTAGAATGGAGCAATGTTCTGCATCAGGTTTTCTCCTGTTTTTCATTTTTTGTGCCTAAAACATTTCCTATATGTAGGTAGATAGAAATGGAAGGAATTTTATTATAGGAATGTCACTCAACTATTTAACTCCTTCTGAGTTATATGCTAAAAATCAAATACTGATCTAGAATCACATAATATTTTTAAGGATCTATCAACTAACAGTTCTATTGGGCATTCTTTTCATTTCATGGAATAAGGAAGGAAGGAAGGTAGGAAAGAAGGAAGGGAGGAAGGAAGGAGAGAATGTATTTGTGTAACGAAAGGATATATTACCCATTTGGGTCATACATTTTCTCTGCATGTTACTGCTTTTGTGTGGGGCCCACAGAGGCACCGTGTCAAGCAGGACTAAATTGCAGGTCTGTCCTTCTGTTGTCCATGGGAAAAGAACTCTATGAAAGGAGATGTGGGAAAGAAGAAATCTACATGACCACAGAAGGATCCTCAGGAATACTGATCTTAGAAAGACAACATATGAAAGTTGAGAACGTGGCAATTGTATTTCTTTAAAATTACTTGTGTATCCCCAGAAGTACAGGTACATCAGTTTGAAGACCACAGTTATAGGCCTTTCACTGAGGCCCATGACATCAGTTACAAAACGTCTAAGCCTTGTTAACTTTCGAACGTGTATCAGGTCAGTCCACTCACCTGAGATTCCAAACCACCTATCTACCAACCTTGTGGGCGTTCTAACTTCTAAAAATTTCCTCAATCTGTTTGTCTCTACCCTCTGCCCTGGCCCATACTTTGTTGCTGGGAATGCCATTTTTAACATCCTCATTCACCCATCTTCCTGTACCCCAGTCTTATTTCCTTCCCACCCATTATCCACAGTACAGAGAGTGGTTAAAAGGATAAAATAAAACTGGATCATGTTCTGAATCTCCTTATAATCTTTAGTGGTGTCCCGGCATTTAGGATAAAGTATAAACTCTTTATTATGACTCACAAGGCAATCCAAATCTGGTCTCCTGGACACATATCTACCACTTTTCTTAACACTCTAAACTCCAGCCAATCTGGGCTTCTTTCCATTTTTCAGAGGCCCTTACGTACATACATCCTCTTTCCTCTGCCCCCTTTGCTTAATTTCTTCTTAAATGAAAGGCTTAATTTAACTGTTCTTACCTCTTGGAAGCCTTGCCCGATCCCCATATTAGGTTAGGACCTCACAGATAAATGGTCGTGTGGTACTCTTAATTCCTTTGTCACAAGACATATCCCATTAAGTAGGAGCAACCTACTTAATGTTTCATTTGACCTTGAGACCATCAACTTTGTACTGCCAGGACCATATATGTCTTATATACCTAGCACTGCACCTGAAATATTATAAATGATACATAAATGAATAGTTGCTGTTTAAAGAAAACACTCTTATTAATACATAATCAAAATTTTGTTTTCAGCATATTTATCATTCTCTAACAAAAAATTTGTTTGAAATTTATCATTCTCCATTATCACTTGAAAGCAGGTTCAGAGTTCCTTCCAGATGACTCATAAAAGCATCAAATACTCCAAAGCGACTAAATATAGAGACGTAAGCACCAAGAGTGTGCCTGTCTATTGTGTTAGAGGTGCTCTTAAGGAAAAAGCCAGCTCTTGTGAGAGGACACTGTAGGTTTCACCAGCATTCCAATTAGATAGAATCATGGCAGTCATCAACATGAACCCGGGTAGGAATTACGTTGCTTTAAAGGGTCTCATTCCCTCAATGTTCTGAAGAGGCTTAAAACAGAAGTTATTAATTTCTGGCAAATTTCCACATATCATATTTGTGTTTGCCTTGCCTCTTCTATATAAACTCTTTGTGTGATAACATTCATTATTTTTATCTGCATACTCACAGTAATTGACTATTAAGTAACTCTAATTTCTTTTGTATAGTAAAAATTGGCAAAAACAAATGTATAATTGGCTTTAATAAAACAAATGAGTGCATTGCAAAAAGTACGGTATTTGCTATGAACACAGTTAACAGTGTCTGCCTTATTAAACCACCAACTACAATTGTCTTTATAGATAGCATTTCTCATATAAAGTAGTGCAATGTGATAAGCCAACTGCTGTTCAATGATTGATTTCATCTGTGTAGCCAGATGAAGAGATGTCTTTCAGATCAACGCTCTAAAGCATAAGACAATCACCAAGGGAATTCTCCAATAATCAATAAGCATCAATCATGAAAATAATTAAACTTCCTGTTAACCATTTCCATGGTCTGCATTCATGTTCTCAATAGTATGAATATAAATACTGAGGACCCAGTATCTGCATATTTTCTCAACTTTAATATCTTTTACTGCTCTGTAATCTACTCTGAGTACTTTCATAAATTCTACTTTGGAGGCAGGTTGCCTGAAGAGATTTTTTTAAGTAGAAGATCTCCCACAAAAGGCAGAGAATCCTAAGCTCCCAGTATTCTTTCCTCGGACATTTTCATTGCCCTATTTCCTCATTCCCACAAAGATATAATCATTTCGTCATTTTCAAGTTCTGAAGCTTGCTGTTGGATTTCCCATTTCCCCATATTGTGCTGCCAATCCTTCCCATTTGTCCTGTGTCACCCAGGCACCACAATAATCATCTTACAACATAGGTCATTTTTCTACTTTCTCTTCAGATCAGCACCAAATAAAATTGACATTTAGCAAATATTCATCTGTTCATTCATTTCACAAATATCTATTGAAAACATGCTCTCTACAATGTGTAAGCACTGTGCTAGGTACTGGGGTGGAACAGTGATCAGAGACTTGAACTTTGAACGCAGGGGCCTCCAACCTAGCTGAGGAAACACAATAAACATATAAATATACATAATTCAAGATAATAAATGTTGTAAAGAAAACTAAAATGATTCCGTGCTAGAGAACAATGATGGAGAGAAGGTCTCCTTTTATCAGAAGGTTGAGGAAACCTCTTGGAATTAACTACATTTAATGGGAGACTTAATGACATCTCAATAACAAAGGAGATAGAGGCTCAAATGCAATGATAGGAGAAAGAGAGTTGTAGGCAATACTTCACCATGGAGAATTGGCAGTTGCCAGAGGGGAGGTGAGTGGGAGATGGGTGAAACAGGCAATGGGGATTAAAAGTATCCTTATCATGATGAGCACTGAATAATATATAGAATTGTTGAGCCACTATATTGTACACCTGAAACTAATGTAACACCGTATGTTAATTACACTGGAATTAAATTTTAAACAATAAAGATAAAAAACAAATTCCAAAAAAGAGCCTTGAGGATTGTTGTAAGGAACCCATAGCACATCTAAGTGGCAAAATCAAATTTAACTTTTTTGCTGACAAATGGATGAAAGATGGCAAGACTGGAGCAGGGAAACTAAAGAAATTGTCCAAGGAAGGGGCCATGCGGTGTGGCGTAGGATGTGGATGATAGAAATGGAGAATAGTAGAAAGTTTTCAGATCTCTAGATTTTGGTGGAAAACTGGATGTGAGAGGTGAAAGGGATGAATTAAGGCTAACTCCCAGTGTTCTTTCTCAAACAACTGGGAAGATGGTGGTAGTTGTTACTGAGACAGGGAAGAATAAAACAAGAAGAGATGGAATCCAGGATTCCATTTTTGAAAGTAAGCTTAATGGACCTGTTAGACAATCAAGTGGAGGTATCAACATGGCACGTGGAGACCATATGAGATTCATGGGTAGAGAGTAAGACGTATTTAGAGAGAAAGTGTGGCGTTGGGAGTGGCAGGGGAAGGTTCAGATTTAGCTGACAGGAATACCAAAATTCTAAAGCAGATAAATGAATAACTATAAAGTGAGATAAGAATAAACCAGGGGAGGGGCGCCTGGGTGGCTCAGTTGGTTAAGCAGCTGCCTTCAGCTCAGGTCATGATCCCGGAGTCCCGGAATCGAGTCCCACATCAGGCTCCCAGCTCCATGGGGAGTCTGCTTCTCTCTCTGACCTCCTCCCCTCTCATGCTCTCGCTCTCTCTCTCTCTCTCTCTCTGAAATAGATACATAAAATCTTAAAAAAAAAAAAAAAAAAAAGAATAAACCAGGGGAGTCTGGGGTTGAAGAAGTCAAAATGAGGATCACATTTCAAGAAACAATGGTCAGGGTGCCTGGGTGGCTCACTCGGTTAAGCATCTGGCTCTTGTTCTCAGCTCAGGTCATGATCCCAGAGTCCTGGGATCAAGCCCTGCCTTGGGCTCCATGTTCAGTAGGGAGTCTGCTTGAGATTCTGTCTCTCCCTCTGCAACCCCCCCATAAATAAATAAATAAAACTTTTTTTTTTAAAGAGTGGCCAACTGAGTCTAGTCCTGAGTGAAGTCTGACAACAAAAACAGCAAAGATGTGACCACTGAATCAGACCATGTGAAGGTCATTTGTGACATTAACAAGAGCAGTTACAACTGAATGTTGGGGTTAAAAACTGCATTAGAAGTAAAGCATTACCATGTGAAGATGATTTTTCAAGGAGGAGAATTACTAAAACAGGAAAGGAGCAAGTGTTAGAAGTATGGGCCAGAGATGGCATGTCTGTTTTTACACACTGATCTGGTAGTGAGGAAGAGATGAATGATCCAGGGAGAAGGGGTAAGCGAGAGAAGGAAGTCCTGCAGAAGGCAGAAAAATAGGAATGGAATCCAAGTATGGGGTTGGATAGGAGGAGGAGGGATATTTCCCCTGTTGTACTGAGAGGGAAAAATAATAATGCAAGTGGGTTTACAGATTTGGTAAATAGAAGACAAATAAACATCTTCCTGATGGTTTCCATCTTCTCAGTGACATACGAAGAAAGGTCACCAGCTGCTAGAGAAGTGAGAAGAAGAGGTTTGAGAGATTTGAGGAGAGCAGATGATAGGAAATAGTCATTACAGGAGATGGAACAGAGAGTCTACTGGAGAAATATGGTAGGACCGCAGTTTTGAGGTTGGTGATCATGCATTTAAAATAAGCCAGTCAGCCCTCAGGGGTGTGTGTGTGTGTGTGTGTGTGTGTGTGTGTGTAAGCCAGTGTGTGTGTGTGTGTGTGTGTGTGTAAGCCAGTGTGTGTGTGTGTGTGTGTGTGTGTGTGTGTGTATAAGCCAGTCAG
>RCUC01042605.1:0-65726 GCA_003697995.1 Taxidea taxus jeffersonii
CATTTCTTTGTGTCTTCCTCAATTTCTTTCATGAGTACTTTCTAGTTTTCTGAGTACAGATTCTTTGCTTCTTTGGTTAGGTTTATTCCTAGGTATCTTATGGTTTTGGGTGCAATTGTAATTGGCATTGACTCCTTAATTTCTCTTTCTTCTGTCTTGCTTTTGGTGTATAGAAATGCAACTGATTTCTGTGCATTGATTTTATATCCTGACACTTTAATGAATTCCTATATGAGTTCTAGCAGATTTGGAGTGGTGTCCTTTGGATTTTCCACATAAAGTATTATGTCATCTGCAAAGAATGATAGTTTGACTTCTTTGCCGATTTGGATGCCTTTAATTTCTTTTTGTTGTCTGATTGCTGAGGCTAGGACTTCTAGCACTATGTTGATTAGCATGGTGATAATGGACATCCCTGCCGTGTTCCTGACCATAGTAGAAAAGCTCTCAGTTTTTCTCCATTGAAAATGATATTCGCTATGGGTTTTCAATAGATGGCTTTGATGATATTGAAGTATGTGCCCTCTATCCCTACACTTTGAACAGTTTTGATCAAGAAAGGACACTGTACTTTCGTCAAATGCTTTTTCAGCATCTATTGAGAGTATCATATGGTTCTTCTTTCTTTTATCAATGTATTGTATCACATTGATTGATTTACAGATGTTGAACCAACCTTGCAACCCTGGAATAAATCCCACTTGGTCACGGTGAATAATCCTTTTAATGTACTGTTGGATCCTATTGGCTAGTAATTTGGTGAGAATTTTCGCATCTGTGTTCATCAAGGATATTGGTCTGTAATTCTCTTTTTTGATGGGGTCTTTGTCTGGTTTTGGGATCAAGGTGATGCTGGCCTCATAAAATAAGTTTGGGAGTTTTCCTTCCATTTCTATTTTTTAGAACAGTTTCAGGAGAATAGGTATTAATTCTTCTTTAAATGTTTGATAGAATTCCCCCTGGGAAGCCGTCTGGTCCTGGGCTCTTGTTTCTTGGGAGATTTTTGATAACTGTTTCAATCTCCTTACTGGTTATGGGTCTGTTCAGGTTTTCTATTTCTTCCTGGTTCAGTTTTGGTAGTTTATATGTCTCCAGGAATGCATCTGTTCCTTTCAGATTGTCAAATTTGCTGGCATATAGTTGCTTATACTGTGTTCTTATAATTGTTTGTATTTCATTGGTATTGGTTGTGAACTCTCCTCTTTCATTCGTGATTTTATTTATTTGGGTCTTTTCTCTTTACTTTTTGATAAGTCTGGCCAGGAGTTTGTCAATCTTATTCATTCTTTCAAAGAACCAGCTCCTAGTTTTGTTGATTTGTTCTACTCCCTTTTTTAATTTCTATTTCATTGATTTCTGCTCTGATCTTTATTATTTCTCTTTTCCTGCTGAGTTTAGACTTTCTTTGTTTTTCATTCTCCAGCTCCTTTAGGCTTAGGGTTAGGTTTTGTACTTGAGACCTTTCTTGTTTCTTGAGAAAGGTTTGTATCACTATATATTTTCCTGTCAGGACTGCCTTTGCTGTGTTCCACAGATTTTGAACAGTTGTGTTTTCATTTTCATTTGTTTCCCTGTATTTTTTCAATTTGTCTTTAATTTCCTGGTTGACCCGTTCATTCTTTAGTAGGATGATCTTTAGCCTCTATGTATTTGAGTTCTTTCCAACTTGCCTTTTGTGATTGAGTTCTAGCTTCAGAGCATCGTGATCTGAAAATATGCAGGGAATGATCCCAATCTTTTGGTACTGGTTGAGACCTGATTTGTGACCCAGGATGTGATCTATTCTGGAGAATGTTCCATGGGCACTAGAGAAGAATGTGTATTCTGTTGCTTTGGGATGGAATGTTCTGAATATATCTGTGGTGTTGCTCTGGTCCAGTCTGTCATTTAAGGCCTTTATTTCCTTGTTGATCTTTTGCTTAGATAATCTGTCCATTTCAGTGAGGGGGGTGTTAAAGTCTCCTACTATTATTATATTATTGTATTATTGTCGATGTGTTTCTTTGCTTTTGTTATTAATTGGTTTATATAGTTGGCTGCTCCCATGCTAGGGGCATAGATATTTTAAATTGTTAGATCTTCTTGTTGGACAGACCCTTTGAGTATGATATAGTGTCCTTCCTCATCTCTTATTATAGTCTTTGGCTTAAAATCTAATTTATTTGATATAAGGATTGCCACCCCAGGTTTCTTTTGATGTCCATTAGCATGGTAAATTGTTTTCCACCCCCTCACTTTAAACGTGGAGGTGTCTTTGGCTCTACAATGAGTTTCTTGTAGACATCATATTGATGGGTATTGGTTTTTTATCCATTTTTATATCATGTGTCTTTTGATTGGGGAATTTAGCCCATTTACCTTCAGGGTAACTATTGAGAGATGAATTCAGTGCCATTGTATTGCGTGTAAGGTGACTGTCACTGTATATTGACTCTGTTCCTTTCTAGTCTACTACTTTTAGGGTCTCTCTTTGCTTAGAGGACCCCTTTCAATATATCCTGTAGGGCTGGTTTGGTGTTTACAAATTCTTTTAGTTTTTGTTTGTCCTGGAAGTTTTTTTTATCTCTCCTATTCTCAATGATAGCCTAGCTGGATATAGTATTCTTGGCTGCATGTTTTTCTCATTTAGTGCTCCGAATATATCATGCCAGTTCTTTCTGGCCTGCCAGGTCTCTGTGAATAAGTCTGTTGCTAATCTAATATTTTTACCATTGTTGTTACAGACTTCTTGTCCTGGGCTGCTTTCAGGATTTTCTCTTTGTCACTAAGATTTGTAAGTTTCACTGTTAGATGACAGGGTATAGACCTATTTTTATTAATTTTGAGGAGGGTTCTCTGTGCCTCCTGGATTTTGATGCTTGTTCCCTTTGCCATATTAGGGAAATTCTCTACAATAATGCATTCCAATATACCTTCTGCCCCTCTCTCTCTTTCTTCATCTCTGGAATCCCAATTATTCTAATATTGTTTTGTCTTATGGTATCACTTATCTCTCGAATTCTCCCCTTGTGGTCCAGTAGTTGATTGTCTCTCTTTTGCTCAGCTTCTTTATTCTCCATCATTTGGTCTTCTATATCACTAATTCTCTCTTCTGCCTCATTTATCCTAGCAGTAAGAGCCTCCATTTTTTATTGCACCTCATCAATAGCTTTTTTGATGTTTAGTTCTTTTATTTCTCCAGAAAGGGCTTTTATTTCTCCAGACAGGGTTTCTCTAATATCTTCCATGCCTTTTTCAAGCCCCACTAGTACCTTGAAAATTGTCATTCTGAACTCTAGATCTGATATATTACCAATGTCTGTATTGATTAGGTCCCTAGCCTGTGGTACCACCTCTTGTTCTTTTTTTTGTAGTGAGTTTTTCTGCCTTGTAATTTTATCCAGATAAGAATATATGAATGAGAGAATAAAATACTAAAAGGGTGGCAAAGACCCCAGTAAAATGTATGCTAACCAAATCAGAAGAGACCCCAAATTTCAGGGAGAAGAAAGAGGGTAAAAAGAAGCTTACGAAAAATTTTTAAAAATAAAAAAATATATATATGTATATATACATATATATATTTTTTATATATTATATGTATTTTATATATATAATCTTGGTTGGATGTTCTTGCTGATCCTCTGGGGCAGGGCCTGTTGCCGTGATTCTCAAATGTCTTTGCCCGAGGCAGAACTGCGCCGCCCTTGCCAGGGACCTGGCTAAGTAATCTGCTCGGGTTCCATATCAGGAGCTTTTGTTCCCTGAATGCTTTCCGTAGAGCTCTGGAGGATGGGAATAAAAATGACAGCCTCCCAGTCTCCGGCCCAGAGGAGCCGAGAACTTGGGGCCCCAGTCCTCGGTGCGCCCTCGGAGAAAAGCAGTCAGTCACTCCTGTCTCCCTGGTCTCCAGCTATGCTCCGAGCTCACCCGGCCTGTGACCAAGCGTTTCTGTCTCTGGCACACAGTCCCATTTGGAGTCTCAAAACCCAGCAGATTCCTGCCTCCAGAGAAGGAAGGTGAGTCTCCCCAGATCTGCCACTTGTGGGGTCCCTGCTCAAAGAGCAGTGACCCAACTGTGCCACAGATCACAGTTTAAGGTAATCCCAAGCTGAGAGCTCACTCCTTGGCTGCATCTCTGTAGCTGGCTTCCCCGCTCTTATACCTGCGAGCTCTGCTACACTCAGACACCCCCGATCCTTCTGTGACCCCGCAGGACCTGAGACCACACTGTCCCTGCAAGGGCTCCACCCCTGCACTTAACCTCTGTGATATTTGATTTCAATACAAGTTTCACTTTGAAAGAACTAAGTGAACTTCTACAGTTCTATAACTTCTAAGACAGAATCTCATTCCATGGGGAACAGAGAGGAGAAGGGTCTGGGCCCCTTCCTCAGCTGCTGCTGTTCCATCCCACCTGCTCCACAAAGGACATCTTCTTTATACTCTCTTTATTCGATTTTATGTGCACCTGGAGGTAGGACGTGGAGAAAAATCATGAAGGGGGTTCTGACTCACCAAATTATGCAGTCCCCAGAGACTTCATACTCCATCATCAGTGTACACAAAACCTCAGTAAATTTGCAAACTATCATGGTTGAACTCTTCTTACTGGTGTGTGGTTGGGTCTACCCCAGCTAAATCAGTGCTTGCTTCTCATTGGCCCTAACAGGGCCTGCCTCATCGTGGCTCTTAGGTCAATGGTTGCTCCGAAAACAGCTTTGCAATGGCTCAGGAAACTCATGAATTTGCAGTGTCCCCAGCTTTTTGTCATTGTCCAAAAGCACGGTAGGGACATTCTTTCCAACTCTCTGTATCCCCAAGCCTCTTTGTCCCTTTTTATTCCTGATGTTGTTGAAGATACCAGCCAATGATCTTGGAGAATGCTCTTTGTGATGTTTCCTTGTGAGCAAATTCCAGGTTATTCTTTACTGGCAGGAATACCATCTGAGAGGTGTGTCCTTCTCAGTGTATGATGACAGAAGCCACAGTTTGTCCCAGTATAGATGGCGTTAACTTTGATCACTTGATTAAGGTGGAGTCTTTCAGTTCTCCACTGTGAAGTTATTTTTCCCCTTTATATTCATGAATAATTTGAGGTAGATACTCTTCCTCATTAGATGTTTACCTATTAGCTTAAACATTCACTGATGATTTTCTAACCCCATCATTCTGTATTTATTGGTTGGCATTTTTCTGTTAGGAAGAGTTTTTTGCTTCCACCATTTATTTATTTATCCATTCAGGTTCTTTCATTGGTATAGGCTCATGGACTCTTATTCAATAAGTCATCCATTAATCTCTTCATTTATTGCAATGCTCAAATTATTCTTGATTTGACTAGTAGGACTGTCCTCAAACTGCTACTTGTATCCTTTTGGAATATCCCATAAATTTTTTGAGCACTTGTTACTTCTTTGTCAATGAGGTATTTCAAGCTAATCTTGTATTTTCCTGTCCTGACCTTGATCTAGCCTTTTCTCTAAGGAGTCCCAGTTCATTTTATTGGAAAACTGTATTTTAAAACCAAGATGTAGATACTATACATGCTCATTTCTACTGATGATGTATATTTGAATTCACACTGGTACCTCCAATTCCAATACAATACAATAAAGTACAGCCTAAATTTTTCCCTATACATTAATACCTGCTTTATCCAACAGTGAGAAAAGTGGCCCCAATTATTTCAATATATTTACTTATAGGGTCAGTTCTCTGGTATGTAACCAACCTTCCCATCAAAACCTCTGCTCCCACCCAGACACCTTTCTTAACTTACTCAAGGACTGACACCACCCTCTAGACAGACACTACCCCGCCATAGGGGTCCTTCTCACCCCTGTAGGTTCTAGTGTCACCCTTGCAAACAACTACCTTGTATTGTTTTTGGACTAAATTATTAAGGAAGACAGGTGTGAAGGAAGGAAAGAAGGGAAAATAAGTTTCACTTTAAATGGATGTTTAGATAGAATTCTGCATTGATTTTTCTTTCTTTCATTATTTTAAAGATTTCAATTTTACATCTTCTAGCCTCTATTTTTTCTGATGAGAGATCAACCATTATTTGAATCATTGCAATGCATTAAATTTCTTGTTTCTCTTTGGCTGCCTTCAAGATTTTCTCTTTACCTTTGGTGTTCAGCACCTTGAACATGATGTGCCTGCATGTGGTTTTCTTTGTATTCATTCTATCTCAGGTTCAGGGAGCTCCTTGGTTACATGAGTTAAAACATTTCACCAAATTTAGAAAAAATATTGTAGAGGTTGTAGATTTTATCACCTTCCCTTGAAAGGGGGTGATTTTTATTCTAGTAGGCAATTAATTTCGCTGGACTCAAATTCAAAACTCTTTTTGGCAGTAAGCAGCAGCTTCTTGGGGCTTCTAGATCTTGCCTTTTCCTAGGAATCTTGGAATCTCACTCACACATGTGCAGTCTACCCGATTTGGGTAGAGTTAATATGCAGACTTTGGGTCTCCTCCTTCTGTGGTCCCCTTCTCTAGACCAAGGCCCCCTTCTTTCCCAGTCCTCAAGCTCTGGGCTTGAGGGCTAGCAACCCCAGGATGGGCCTACACAAAGTCCCTGTGGATAAAAAGTCATATAAATGCAAATTTAACCCAGTGCAGTTTTCTTTCAAGGGTCAACTTCTATCTAGTTGCTTCCTGCTTTTTTCTTTCACCACCCTTCCAAATGGTTTTCCTTAAAATACATATTTCCAGTTTTTAATTGTTATCTTTGGGACTCAGAGTTGGATGTAAGTGACTTACCTTAGTTTTTTGAGTCCTTTTATTTTTGTGGCATTGTGTCCGATACATTTCATTCAAGTGTGTGCTTATCTGGATCATAGTTTATAGACACATTAGTTTTTAGTACTAATATATTTAGATCTATCATATATTATGGCCATCTTTTTCTTTTTTCCTCTTTACTTTTTATTATAGATTCTTTTTTCCTACTCTTTTTTTTTTTTCTTTCTGGCTCCTTGATGGTTTAAGCTTTACTGGCCCTACTCTGAACTGCGTAAATTGGTATAAATATCCTTCCCTGAATAAACCAAAAGAATTATCCTGCTCAGATTTATCTTCTCTCTCCATCATCCCCTTAATGTGGAGAGGTATTATGGAGTATGCTTTTGAAATGTATCATTAATGCTTATTTTGACTTAACAAGATGTCTTACTAATTTCTCTGCTTAGGACTGTCTCTTGAACCCTACTATCTCCCCCTGTATTCATTTTATTTCCTGCTCAAATACATTTTTTATTGCTTCCAAATGGATTAGTTTCTGGTACGGCACTTCAGAGTCACAATATTACTTTCGCTGTCACATGTCACTGATATTTTAACTTGATGAAAATTTCTAATGTCACAATGACTTTTTTGCTCTGCACTTGGGCGATATTGCTCAATTACCATGAACCCATAATTTCTAATGTTTATCCTCATATCAGTATAATTTTTATACTTTCATGTATTTTTTAAACTACTCAACCTTCTAGGATTTTCTCTTCAATACTGACGTCCTGAAAATTCGTTATGACATATCTAAATGTGTACATGCTCATGTATACACATATTGTGTGTGTGTGTGTGTGTGTGTGTGTGTGTTTGCAGTAGGGAGAGTATTGTTTGATTTGTTTTGCTCGGCAATTAGTTGTGCCATTTAGTCTCTAGACTATTCTTTACTTACCACTGGAAAATCGTCATATATTGAATCATACTTCCATTATCTCTGTTGTCCCTTTCCAAAAATATTTAAGGACATTGAAATTTCTCGATCTCCTATGTAGTTGTTCTGTTGATGTTTTTATTTTGTAATTATTATTTTTAATATCTAAGATTGCAATTTAGTACTTTTTGTTAACTTTCTGTTCCTCTGCATAGGTACACATCCTTTTCACTCTCTGTGGATACCAATTAAGATTATTTTAAAACCCCATCCCATCTGCTCTTCTTATTCTATTTCCTTGGATGTAAATTATTTCATTTGCTGGGTTTGTTGTCTCCCTTTCAGAATTGGCTTTCATTAAATGTATAGAAATTTAGACTTGTATACTGAACTTCATCATCAAGATCTCTTGATAGACATGAGATGCTACAGTGAATTGTGGTATGCAGAACAAAAGCAAAAGAAATATAGAAAAAAAGTTAAATATCCCTTAGAACTTGCAGCCCATTGACAAGTACTTGAGACAGGCAGAGTGACCTTCCTCCAGGAACTGAATGGTGTCAATGTTAATATTTTGCTAAACGCAAAAGACAACCTTAGCTTCACATTAGACTGACCTCCAGGATCCTGTAAAAATCCCTTTGGAAACTTCCTTTCTCTCTACCCAACCCCCCACCTGAGATATGTGTTAGCAATCATCCTCTGAACATGTGGTCTGCTAATATACATCTGAAGGGTCTCATGACTAAGGTCTTACTAGACAGTCGTAAACAAACTTATCTTAATAGCAACCTAGCCCCTCAAAGTCCTGAAAACCTTACTCCCAAATTCCTTACAGATTTCTGCTATCCCTAACCGCCCCCCAACCTAAAAGTATATAATCAGTCACTTCTTACAACCCTAGTGCAGCTCTTTGTGCCCACAGGTCCTGTCCTGGTGTTTTACTAAAACCACGTTTTTTGCATTAAAGACGTCTCAAGAATTCTTTCTTGATGGTCCACTCTAGGACCCCCCAACATTGCACACTAAATTATATTTTCAATGCATTTGAATTCAAACTAGAGGCTGGAGAGGTGAGCAACCAAGCCCTGACCCTCAGCAATTTCTTCTATGATTGGTTTCCCCCGTTCTTCTTGAGAGCGCTACTTTATTCTTTGACTCAAGCTCCCTTGCTCATCCCTCCCACAAGAGACTGACAGACATTCCCCTTTGATAATGGGTGGCTCAGTTCATGCAGGAATATCCTCAACTAGTCTTGCTTCTGCACCTCACTAGCCAACACACTGGAGCCCACCCTTTCTGAGGCTTGTATCAAGGACATCCAGGAATGAAGAAAGGTTGGTGGTGTTCTCTCCTTTTGATAGATGTCTCAATTCCGAGCATTTGGGCCTATTGTTTCCTTTTGCAATACCATGCCCTTGGTTTTCTATCTTTCGGAACTCTCTCAGAGTTTCTGATTTGCACAGGGTCCTCTTTTTGTTTTTGTGATTAAGTATGCATTTGTCAATTTATCTTCTATCTTCTCGGTCATTTCTAAGAGTTTTATTAAGGAGGGGAAGACTCTGCTCAGTACAGGATTTTGAAAAAAATCTATCATTACTTTTTTCCCTCCAGGGTTGATGTTTTTATATTACACAATATTTGTTATTGTATAATATTAGCTGGTATGCAAGTAATAATAACTTAACAGGAAAATGTCTTACAAAAGGAGCCTACACATCCTTCCCTTCAAAAGAGACATATTAATCATTTTTACAAGTCCTAACATATCACAAGAAAGGTGTTCCCCATTTGGGTCACCAGCTAATTTTTTCTGTTAGTAAATTAAGGTAATGCGTTAATGCTACCAGTATAATATGAACTACTCAATTTTCATAATTATTTGAAACTAAACATAACCACTGAATAATCAAGCAAGTTACATTTTGAGATATTGTTTCATTGACTTTTCATGGTGGCTTCTCATTCCCTGTACTTAATGATAAAATTGAGCAATTTGCAGGGTACCTCTCAGCAATTAGTTCCAATTAGTCAGATTCAAATTCTGTTGTGAGTCACATACCTTGTTTCTTTAGTTACATTCTTCCAGTGTGGTCTAGAAGTACTTAAGAATATGTACCCATTAATTAAGAAAATCACATATAATTGCCAAATATACTTGCCAATAATTTTAATCTTGTCATTTATTATAAAATATTTGGCAAATATAAATCAACATGTGCATCATATAAAATATTAATCAAAGAAGCTCCGTGTACCAATTACCAAGCTAAGAAATTTAACATTGCCAAAATTTGAATGCCTCTCTTTGTCCTTTCTTGATTCCTTCTCCCTTATTCCTCCAAGGTAGTTGTTATCTAATTTCAGTGTTTGTATTATTATGCTGTTTCTCTTTAGTATTTTTGTGGCACACATGGACATACATATACATTCCTAAAATTCACATGGCTTATGGGCACGTGGGGGGCTCATTCGGTTGAGCATCTGACTCTCGATCTCAGCTCAGGTCTTGATCTCAGGGTCATGAGTTCAAGGCCCGTGTTGGGCCCCATGTTGGGCATGGAGCCTACTTATAAAAAAAAATTAAATGCAAATGGTTTAGTGTGGGAAGCCGCATAGTGTGTTGAGGTATGGACCAAACCAAGCCCTGCCTTGAGTCTCCTTGACATCTAAAGGTTAAACGCCTCAGGATGGAAAAGTTGAGTAGCGCTGAGAAAGGGTTTGAGCTATGTGTCCCACACCCACCTATGTGACTCCTGCTTTAGCTTATCAGGAACTGAATTTTACATACCCTGATTGTCAATCTATGATAGGACCTTGTTGTCCCTACACGGGACATAAAACCACATCTAATACTATCTTCTATCTCTCTTATCAATAGTAACCTGCCTTTAGGCAGCTGCCCTATGGCGTCAGGATATCTGCATGTAGTCCTCTGGTATGTAGCAATGGGAACCCTTGAAACTGTTTTACTACCGATACAGGTAGTCACTTTCTTTGTTCTGTTAGCTATATATAGTGGTGCATGGTTCTGAATAAAGTTGACACTGCTTGGACATCATCCTCTGTGTCCCTCCTGTCCTCATCTCTTTGCGTCTTATCGTCCTTTCACCATCCTCTTACCCTCTCGACCCTGGTCGTGTTGTCGCGCTGGCAGCGACAGTTTAGTTAAATTGTTTTGTAAAAATTCTTATAAATGGTGTTCTTCCGCAACTTGCTTTTTAAAAAAGATTTTATTTATTTATTTGACAGAGAGAGACACAGTAAGAGAGGGAACACAAGCAGGGGGAGTGGGAGAAGGAGAAGCAGGCTTCCCGCTGAGCAGGAAGCCCAGTGTGGGGCTCAATCCCAGGACCCTGGGATCATGACCTGAGCTGAAGGCAGATGCTTAACAACTGAGCCACCCAGGCACTCCTGACTTGCTTTTTTATTCCATGTTATGTTTCTATGATTAACACATGTTGATGAATTAGCGCTAGGTTGTTAATTTTCACTGCTATGTAGTGTTCTATTTATTATTCCAGAATGTTCTTAACCATTATCCTATAACAGGTATTTATATTATTTTTACTATTGTTGTTGCTGTTATTGGTTTGGTTTTGTTTTGTTTCCTTCTATTGCAAAAATGTGGCTAAGAAGGTTTTATGTTTCCTGTGTGCCCATAGAAGAGATTCTCTAGGATAATAGCAAGAAGTAGAATATCTGAGTTATGGGTTAGATTATCTTTAAAATTACTGAGTAGTGCCAAATTTTTCCAAAGTACTGATTCCACTAGGAATCTATAAGATTTCCCCTCACTCATGTATGTGCACACTACTTGGTATTGTCAGACTTTAAAATGTTTTGCCTATCTGGTTGTCTCAGCTTGAGCTAACCATAACAAAACACCACAGACTGGGTGGCTTAAACAACAAAACTTTATTTTCTCATGGTTCTGGGGACTGGAAGTGTAAGATCAGGGTACCTGCACAGTATGGTTCTAGTGAGGACTCTCTTCCTGGCTTGCAGATGGCTACCTTTTCACTGTGTCCTCACATGGTGGGCTGGGGGTGGGGAGAAAGGGAGAGAGAGAGAGTGAGAGGAAGAGAGCTCTCTGTGCATCTTCTTATAAGGACACTAATTTCATCAAATTAGGGTCTTATTTATGATCACATTTGACCTTAATTACTTCCTTACTACAAATATAGTCATATTGGATGACTTCAATATATAACTTGGTGGGGGTGGGGAGCGGCTACACAATTCAGTCCATAGCACTGTTGGAATCCAAAGACATTTCCCATCCAAGTACTAACCAGGCCCGACCCTGCTTAGCTTCCGAGATCAGACGAGATCGGGCGCGTTCAGGGTGGTATGGCCGTAGACTCCAAAGACATTTCATGGTAGTTTTCCTTTAAATTTTTCTGAATTGTAATGAGATCAAGCATATTTTTATAAATTTATTGGTCATTGAGCTTTTTTCCGTCTGTAAAAGTCTCTTGATCATTTTTCCTTGGTTTGCTTATCTTTATATGGACTTACATGGATATTTATATCTTTATGTGGACTTTTATAATTTCTTAGTGTATACTGGATACTAATTCTCCATTGGTCGTATAATTTGGAAATATTTTCTCCAAGTTTGTGGCTTAATTTCTCAATTTCTTTTTTTTTTAAGATTTTATTTATTTATTTGACAGACAGAGATCACAAGTAGGCAGAGAGGCAGGCAGAGAGAGAGGAGGAAGCAGGTTCCCTGCCAAGCAGAGAGCCCGATGCGGGGCTTGATCCCCGGACCCTGGGATCAGGACCTGAGAAGGCAGAGGCTTTAACCCACTGAGCCACCCAGGCGCCACACTTTTTCAATTTCTTTATAGCATATTCTGATGACTAGAAGTTGTTAATTTTTTGAATGTAGTCACATTTATCAATTGTTTCATTGATAGTCTATACTTTTATATGTAGTTTATAAAATTGTTTTCTACCCCCAACTTGTAAAGATAGTCTTACTATTTTTCTTCTAGAATTTTTCAAGTTTTACTTTCCTCCCTTAAGTTTCTAAATTACCTAGCTCTGATTGTGTGGATGATCTGTGATTAGGATCCAAATTTTTTTCTTTATTGATTAACTGTCATACCACAATTTGTTGAGAAACTCATCTATTCTCCACTGATTTGAAATGCTATCTTTGTATCTGTTTCTGAAAATTCCTGTTTCGTTGCTTTATTTGTTCTATTCCAGTATAAATTCCTCATTGTCCTAATTATCTTACTTTTGGCTTTTTTAAATAATGATATTCCCCCAGAGTAAATAAGCCTACCCTGTTTTTCTTCATGAATATGTAGACAAGTTTGATTCTTTTCCATATAAACTTTTGAATTCTAAAAAATAAATCTGTTGGGATTTTCACTGAAGTCACCTTGATTCTACAGACCAATTTGTAGAGAAGTGGTATATTTATATTGTTTTTATTTTCATTTTTGTCTTTTCTAACCATAAACATTTGTGTAGATATCCTTTAATAACTTTTAATGAGTTCCTAAAATTTTACATATATAGGTTTTATACAGCTTTTATGTTCAGACCTGTAATCTACATCAAGGAGGCCAGAAATTGTGCTGTTCAGTACACTGACTTGCAAAAAAAGGTGGGGGGCGTACCTAGGTAGATAATGGTTAGGATACCAACATACCAATAAACTCTCAGTTATCCCATCCACTAGAAAAACAATGAAGGAGCCCTAGAGAAAAAAAATTCCATCCTGGTTTTATAATTAAATCACTGTGTCTTTAGGTATGTTACTTTGTGTGTTTGAGTCTCAGTTTACACATCTGAAAAATAAGAAGGCAAAAGATGGTCCCCAAAATGTTTTAGTTTAACATTATATGAATCTTATAAGGAGAAGTAAAGAGAAGAACTAACAAGGTCATGAAACTTTCATGTATTATCATCGAACATAACTTTCTTGCAGTAACAAACAGCCCCTCATTTACAGTGGTTTATAGGAACATTTTCACCTTGCTTACAAGTCATTAGCTATGAGTGGGCTGGGACTGCTGTAGCTCCAATCAGCTCTGCATCTTTTGAAACTGTATCCTGAAACTCACCCTGTGAAATATCCCAAGGCACAACTTCCTAACTTAACAGTTTTTGACATGAATTTTCAATAAAAATTAAAATGGTTTAAAAAAATTTGTAATAAGATTGTTTTAGCTACAATGTACTTGTTCTGTTTATTAAGGCAAGATGTGCTTATTAAAGATCATGTGAAATCCATAAAAGAAGTAAGAAGATAATGCAAGTGACCCATAAATCCAATACCTAGATATAATTAATATTTATTTTTTTGATATTTCTCCTTTTAGTTTTCACCTTTGTGTCAATGCATATATATAAATTTTAATAAAATCAGGATTATATTGTGCAAGTCATCCTTTAATCTTATAACAAAACGTAACATATATTATATTCATGTATTTCATTGTCATTTAATGGACTTTGAAAACAGGAATTTAAATGGCTGCATAATATCTCAGAATATGAGTGCTCCATAACTTAGTTAACCCTTTCCCTGCTGTTAGAGTGTTTCCTTTGTTCTGCTACTATAGGTAAGGCTGCTATTAACGTTATTATAAATAAATCAGAATATTGATCATTTATTACATCCTTATGAAAGATTTCCAGAAGAATAATATGAATTCTGGTGTTGGGGCAAGTTATATCACATAACCCTGACATCACAGTGTAATGGGGGATAAATATACTTGCAGTTTAAATCACATGACCATGAGTTATCTGGCTGTTGAAAGCAAACCCAGAGGCAGGTCATAATCAGTTGACTAGGGGTGATGAGTTTAGTTGGAGAAGATAGATGGTTAAGTGACGTAGAAAAGTGGTCTTGCCATGAGTAGACATTTTTCCCAAGAAGACATACAGATAGCCAACACACATGAAAAGATGCTCAACATCTCTCATCATCAGGGAAATACAAATCAAAACTACCATGAGATACCACCTCACACCTGCCGGAGTGGCTAAAATCAACCCAAGAAACAATAAGTGTTGACAAGGAAGTGGAGAAAGGGGAACCCTCTTATGGTGTTGGTGGGAATGCAAACTAGCACAGCCACTCTGGAAAATAGTATGGAGAGTCCTCAGAAAATTAAAAATAGAACTACCTTATCATCCAGCAATTGTACTACTAGGCATTTACCTGAAGAATACAAAGATGCTAATTCTAAGGGATACCTGCACCCCAGTGTTTATAGCAGCATTACCTACAATGGCCAAATTATGGAAACAGTCCAAGTGTCCATCGACTGATGAATGGATAAAAAAGACATGGTATAGGGACACCAACTGGGTGGCTCAATCAGTTAAGCATCCAACTCTTGATCTCAGCTCAGGTTTTAATCTCAGGGTCATGAGTTCAAGCCCCAAGCTGGTCTCATGCCCACTTAAAAAAAAAAAAAAAATATGTGATATAGATAGATAGATAGATAGATACAATGATACAGATGGAGCTAGAGGGTATAATGTTACATGAAATAAATCAGTCAGAGAAAGACAAATACCATATGATTTCATTCATATATGGAATTTAAGAATCAAAACAAATGATCATAGGGGAGAAAAAGAGAGAGGTAAACCAAGAAACAGACTCTGAACTCTAGAGAACAAACTGATGGCTACCAGAGGGGTGGTGGGGAGAGGGATGGGTTGAATAGGTGATGGGGATAAGGAGGGCACTTGTGATGAGCACCACGTGTTCCATGGAAGCATTAAATCAGTAAACTGTACACCTGAAACTTATATTAAACTATATATTAATTTAAATAAAAACTTTTAAAAAAGGAGGTCTTGCATTATGGAGTTCCATTTTATGCCAGGCACTGTTCTTGTTTCTGAGTTCTCTCTTCTACTTTCCTGTTAACATTAAGTTCTCCTCTTGCCTTAGCTTTTGCATTAATAACATCTGACCAGCTAGTCACATATGCTCAATGGGCACACAATTATGACTTATCTTTCATACACACACAAACACACGGTTCTGCAGCACTATCTTCTATCCGTTCCTAAACTCATCTCTTTTCACCTTAAGCCACAAGCTAAACTCAGTCAGCTGCTGAGGACAAGCTTAAAAGTTTCATTTTTAGCTGCAGAGATATGTAACTTTTATAGGAGGAAAAATACCCTTACAGACTTCCAGTTTTAACTTACATTCATTGGGAAGAAAAAGTTTTCCTCTGCCCTTCAAAATTCTTCTGGCTGGTCTAAGAATCACATTGACATGAGACAGATTAACAGGTGAAAATAAAATTTAATTACCTAGCTATGGGGAATTTACATAAACCTGAGATTCCAAAGACAGGCAAAATGAGATGCATATGTCAGCCTGAACCAGAAATGGGCTTAGGCATCCAGGGTTTCAAAACGAAGGAAGGCAATGCACAGGAAGAATGGAAGGAGGAAATGTTGGGTAAACAATATTTACCAGGCCCTCCAGAAACAAAGGAACTTCGGAATTTCATCAAACAGGACTTGCTAGGTTCCTCCCTGCAAAATTCTTTTACACAGTTAGGGGGAATGTCAAGGCTTTTTCCTCAGTATTTTTGGGTCTTGTTTCACCTCGAAATAATCTGCATATCAAAGTGGCACATTTGGGGGCTATTCATTCTGAACCCATACACATTATTTTTATCATAATGTTACAAATATGCACGAACATAAGATATGAATAGTTCTTGTTGAATGTTCTGTAACAGCCAGGATTTCTTGTAAGGCCTTCAGTGACTAAGCTCGTTTTATACGCACAAAAATCTTATGATGTAAAAACTATTATCCCGTTAAAGAACGAAAATCTAACTGTGTCAATCTGAAGATTTAATTGGCTTTGTTAAGTGATTTATGAATTGGGCAGCATCGCATCTAGCTGGTAGAGAGGAGCTCAAGGGTTGTATGAAATGGAAGGTTTTTATGGGAAGGAGGACCCTGCAAGGAAGTTATTAGCAAAAGAACAGAAAGGATTGTTCCAGGCAAGGTCACCTTCCCTTAGGGGAAAAAGGGCAGGGAGTCTTATTAGGCTGATTACTTCATCTTCCTTTGGAGGATGGAGAGGGTCCTTGTGACAGATTACCACATTAGTGCTGACCAGAAAATTCCTGACTGACCAGTTGAAACTACATTCCCGAGAAAAGTAGAAACTCCAATTAGGTTATGTATTGAGCTCCAGTCTGGTGACATGGACTAGTGTCAGTGACTCCATCTTGGCTCTGTGTGGTTTGTTTGTGCATTTGTTTGTTGACATCTCTATTTTATAGGAGCCAGTGTTCAAACAGGCACGATCATTGCCAATCCAAGGCCTTAACCAGCATTCTCCTCATAAATGTTTATTTCTTAGAGATAATAAGGAAACATTTTAAAATTGCATATGAACAAGGTAATAAAACCAATAAAATTAAAACAACTCATATATATGTATGCATGTATCTGGTGAGTGGGTGGGTGAGTACGTGCGTGCGTGCGTGCCTGTGTGTGTGTGTGTGTGTGTGTGTGTGTGTACAGAGAGAGAGATTAGAGAGAGGAGGAAGAGAGTGTTTTGGCAGCATGCCCTTTCCATATACCAATTTCTATATTAGTCCATTTTGCTTGCAGTTACAAATAATCCCCCCAAACTTGATGGCTTACAATCGTAAACATTTCTTTCTCACTTGTGTGCATGTTGGAAGTAAGAAGTTAACTGTGGCTCAGGTGCATGGACTATGGCATTGCTCAGCTCTGATGGGCTTGGCTTGGCTTGGCTTTGCCTTCTTGTTCTAGCACACAGACTTCAGGGACCCTCAAGCTAAGATCTGCCCAACTTTTAGTAGTGAGGAAGGGCAAGTGGCTCAGCCAAATCACACAACCATATTGAAGGCTTTTGTCTGAACTTTGTCGCCATGATGGTTCGTCCTACTTCACTGGCCAAGGTAAGTTACGTGTCCAAGTTCGGAATCTGTGGGGCGGAAGGGTCCTCTTACAAAGAAGTGAGGGAATGAACAGCTGTGAAGAGTAAGAGACTAGATCACCTCTTCTTTAGGTGTTTCAAGAGTGTGGGGGCCAAACCCGTTATCAGCTCTCCCACAGCTCTTACTGTGTTACCACATTCTGTGCTTACTGATCAAGAGAGCTAATTCCCACAGGAAAGGCCTCCCTGGGATAAGCATGTGGGCATTGCTTTTATCCTTTCATCTAATGGCACAGATGTGTGTATTACCGGCATGCTGAGTTGAAAGAAAATTAAAGGACTAAAATATATCTTTAAAAACTAGTCCCTTTCTTGCTTCTGCATCAGCACAACTTCTCCTGTATGGACCCCACCTAGGGGTGCTCTTCAAACCAAAGAGCTTTTAGGATGCATTCTGAGAACCACATACTTTTACATCCTTTTTTGTTACCTTAATTACTTTCCTATTTGCACTCCAAATGCTACTTTATTGAAATCCAATTCAAATTCAGATTATGGTCTCTGAATGAGAAGGCAGTGCTAACCTGTGCTTATTGTTATAAATGGCCCTTGGAGAAATCTAAAGCTTCTTTTGTGCTACTTTAAAAAAAAATAGGAGAATGTTCCTTTTGATCCAGACAGAGGACAGTTGGACTAAAATGCCGATGGCAGTAGGAAGCCAACATTTTGAAGAAGAATATGATTTATGTAAAACTCATTTATTTCAGCATTACATCACCAGCCCTGGATCAATTTGCTGTTAATGTTTAATTCAGGATGTCCATTTTGCTAGGCAAACTAGAAGTCGGGCTGTTCACTTTTGGGTTAATTCAGCTTTCTACAAATGTATTTTCCTTTTGTTGGAGCCTTTAAGGTACTTGACCTCAATCTATGCTCCCTGCGCCCCATTTCTTTTTATCACATGGGTTATTTGTTCCAAGGGGACATGTGACAAACTTCTAAAAGAGTTTCTTTATTTTATTGTGTCTCTGGCTGTTCTTTCTCAACTTCGGAGCTTCCATCTCAGTATATATGAATATTCAGGAACTCCACATTACTAAATTAGAAAGGCTGGATTAACAGTGAAGTGTGGCTTAGATGGTACCAATGGAGCTCTAAAGGTTCACGTAAGTGCTCATGTCTGGCCAGAGAGCAGGACAGAAGGTAATGAGTTCAGGACATGCTCCCTCAAAATAGGGCACCTTGGCAGATGGAATGCTTTTAAGCTGAATTAGTTTGAGAAATGGTGGAAGGACTCTGACTTTCCCCCTGAAGCAGGCCATAACATCTTCCTGAGAGGTAGAGGTACTTTCCCTATACCTGGAAGAAAGGAACATCCTGATCCCTGCAGAGGGAGGGGTACTGAGGGGAATTTCAACAAGAAGCCTTGCTAGGTTCCCCCTTAGCTTGTGACCATTTTTCTTATAATATTTTTTCCATGACTTTCCACTCTTCATCAGACCTAGGATAAAAACACTGAGGTTTAACTCTTTCTTCAGATTTTCATTGCCTTATGTAGGCTCCTATGTCACATAAAGATTATATGAAATAAATGTGTGTGCTTTTCTCTTGTTAATCTGGCTTTTGTTACAGACACCCAACTGAGAACCTAAGATGGGTAGAGGAAAGATATTTTTTCTCCACTACGAAGTAAATGTGTCACCTTGTCATGTTCTATCTTTAATAAACAGAATTTGCTGAATTTTAATATCTTATTTGATTTATATGTTAGTAGGGGTGAATTAGGCTGATACCCCTATAGCAGGAAAAAATGGAAGTATCCTATAATATACTGCATGATTGCTACTCAAATTTCATCTACAGATCAGCTGCAACATAAACTCGGTTGTTGGTAGAAATGTGAAGTCTCAGGACTGATTCTTTTTTTTTTAAGCATTTTTTAAAATTTTTTAATTTTTTTATAAACATATAATGTAACCCCACCACCCTCTCCCAACACCCCTCCTCCCCGTCCCCCCTCAGTTTATTTTGACATTAAGAGTCTCTTTTGGTTTGTCTCCCTCCCGATCCCATCTTGTTTCATTTATTCTTTTCCTACCCCCTTAACCCCCCACCATTGTATCTCCACTTCCTCATATCAGGGAGATCATATGATAGTTGTCTTTCTCCAATTGACTTATTTCACTAAGCATGATACCCTCTAGTTCAATCCATGTCATCGCAAATGGCAAGATTTCATTTCTTTTGATGGCTGCATAGTATTCCATTGTATATATATATACAACATCTTCTTTATCCATTCATCTGTTGATGGACATCTAGGTTCTTTCCATAATTTGGCTATTGTGGACATTGCTGCTATAAACATTCGGGTGCACGTGCCCCTTCGGATCACTACGTTTGTATCTTTAGGGTAAATACCCAGTAGTGCAATTGCTGGGTCATAAGGTAGCTCTATTTTCAACTTTTTGAGGAACCTCCATGCTGTTTTCCAGAGTGGTTGCACCAGCTTGCATTCCCACCAACAGTGTAGGAGGGTTCCCCTTTCTCCACATCCTCGCCAGCATCTGTCATTTCCTGACTTGTTCATTTTAGCCATTCTGACTGGTGTGAGGTGGTATCTCATTGTGGTTTTGATTTGTATTTCCCTGATGCCCAGTGATGTGGAGCACTTTTTCATGTGTCTGTTGGCCATCTGAATGTCTTCTTTGCAGAAATGTCTGTTCATGTCAGGACTGACTCTTGACCCACTGGATCAGAATCTGCATTTTTTTACAAGGTTCCCAGGGATTTGTAGGACATTAAAGTTTGAGAAGAGCATACCAGAGGATTGGACATATCATTTCATCAACTACAGACTGTGAATAGAGCAAGGCTGACTTGTAAAGATGGAGACTTTTATTCTTTTGGTACAGATTGCTTTTGGTACCCTACCAAACTCCTCTTCCAGCACCATCCCTCCCTTTGGTTCTATCCCAGTTTCACCTCCACCTACTCTACCTTCCAGCTTCCAAAGCCTTCCAGCTACTTCACCAGGAGAAGGTCTCCCAAAAGCCCTCATCAAGACCAGATCTCTGTCTAAGCTGAACATTGGAATCCTGTTAAAGTTTGAAAAGATTGATACCAGAGTCTCATCCTCAGAGATTCTGGTTTAATTAATCTAGTGGAAATTCCAATGTACAGCTAAGGTTGTAAACCAGTCCACTTGTCCTCCTCTTTAATTCTCTTAGGGGACACTTGCATTGATTTTCTCTGATCCACCAGTTAACACTGAAGGATTTAAAGATGTTAATGATTCCTTGATAAATATAAAGAGTATTTGCATTTTGGCTGGAGATTACCTTGGCCAGGAGACCAATCTCTAGTGGTTTTGGATTTCATACTCCTCGGGGAGCTACTCCAATCACACAAGAAGAAAAGCTGCCATCTTCTACTGAGGTTGGGGAATTAATGAGGACATTCAAAGGGCAACTTGATGTCTTTCCAATGGGGTAAAGAGTAGCTATTGCTTTTAAAATAAGGGAGTAGTGTCTGCTCTGTTGGGGTTATGAATGAGGAGTTCCTGATTCCTTGGTACATTATGGCTGGCTGGGTAGAAAACACCCATGTTCCTCCTCTCTTCCTAGACTGGTTAAGAAGATGAAAGAAATCCAAAACTTTAGGAATGACCAGACTTTGATGATGCTTATCATCTCTCTGCATGGCTCATGAATTGGAAAAAAAAAAAAGTGTGGAAGGGCTTCCTCTTCCTCGGAGAAATCCAACTCTAGTCTCCTACCATGGAGGAACCAAGAAATAACCTAAAATATCTTCTACTTTGTCTCTACTCTTCAATGAATAATCTGTTTGTCATCTATACTACACCTATTCCATACTTCTTCCTAACAGGACCCCGTCATATCCTATCATGGGGCAGCCATGTTTTCTAGGTGGAATTATTCTCCATTCCACCCCCTTCTAATAGTGGGTCCTAATTGCCCTAAACAAAACACTTGTCCTAATAATTGGTTCAGGGATAAGTTGTAACCTAGCTCTAAGCCAATCAGTATAAGAAAGTCTCCTGGCCAGTTAGTTAGTGTTATGGGCTGAATGTCTGTGTCTCCCACCCCTCCCAAAAAATCCATATGTTAAAGCCCCAACTCCCAAAGTGATCATATTTGGAGGTGGGGGCCTTTGTGAGGGAATTAGGTTTAGAGTAGGTCAAGAAGGTGATGCCCTCATGGTGGGATTAGTAGCTTTATAACTAGAGGAAGAGATATGAGAGCTCTCTTTTTCTACACATACATACTAAAAAAAGGCCATGTGAGCACACAGTGAAAAGGTGGTCATTTGCAACCCGGGAAATGGACTCTCACCAGACACCAAATCTTTTGGAACCTTAATCTTGAATGTCCCAGCTTTCAGAACTGTGAGAAATAAATGTCTGTTGTTTTCAGCCCCACCCCAGTCTGTGGTATTTTGTTACAGCAGCCCAGGCTAAAACATCTAGCAATTGGTTAATATGTACATGGGGGATGGCACATACCTAAGTTAATCCAACCAAGGCAAAGGCAGGACACTGTCTGAGAGTTGAGGGAAAGAAAGCTTTATCTCTTGGGCTGAACCTGAAGAGAAATCATATAGCCCCAGGTGCTTCTTAGAACTGTAGAACCACCAGTGATGACACCATGGATGGCAGCATGGAGAAACAGAAAGAATCCTGCCATTGAACTTTCCATTTGCATGCCATTATCAATGGTCTTAGGTGAACTGCTTTGAGTCAAGATCTCTGTTACTCTAAAACTGAAAATATTTGAAACATGTGTTGATCTGGACTAAATGCCCCCAACTCTTACAACTCTGACAGTGATTGACTGCCTCTTTGTGCCCCTGTGATGAGTAGCACACTGCTTTACTAAGCACAAGGTGTAGAGCACTGGTTTCTCAAAACTTATCTGCACTGTGGAATCACCCAAGAGTTTTGAAAGATATTGGTGCCTGTGTCTCATCCCCCAGAGACTGTGATTTAATTGTTTTGGGTATAATTGGGGTTTTATGTATCTGTCTTATTTGCTTAATTTTGGCGATTAGAGGGCAGGTGGCAACTGGAAGGAGAAAGTGAGAGACGTCAATATAACAAACAGATATTCAAATTTCAAAAGTTTAAATTTCAGTGTTAGCATGTCCAGGGTGCTTCTTCTCCTAGCCATGGCCCCTTGGACTCTGAAATAAGAGAAAGAAGAAATCCCAATTTATAGATTCTTGAGGGGATTTCATTGACCTTGTGATAATCAGGAAACCAAAATAGCGAATGATACAAGTCCCTAAGTTCATTTCCAAGAAGCAAATATCCACAAAGTTTCTACTTGTCCCAATATGACAATACCTTCCCCAATTTTTCTCTGTTCTCCATCTCCTTCCGGTCACCATGACAACCCACATAGGCATTAGCCAAGAAACCTAGAAGGGACACTTTTGGTGTTTTACCTCATCTCCTTTCTTAGGCATTTCACAGTATGATTCATATTCCAGAATTTCCTGGGATAGATGAATTCAAGATTTTTCAAGCTCTAAAATTATACAAGTCAGACTGTGGAGAGGGCCATCTCCCTATTAGAGAGCCATTGATGACATAGCAGAGGTATGCCAAAGCAAATATAAACAGCAGTAAAAGGGAGAAAAGGAAAATTTATATGAAAACATAGGACCACTTAACTATGGGGAAGGGATGTCAGGGACCTAATTCAGATCTCAAAAAAAGGAAAAGGAACCAAGGGTTCTCTGCCTAAATTCACAATAATTTTGCTTTCATACTAGACTTCTATATGATTAACATAACATTCCTTTAGCATTAAGCTTCAGCAACCTTAACTTGCTAATCTTCTTCAACTTTTAGTTATAAGGAAGCATGTTGAGGTTTGCACCTAGTAACTTCCTCTCCACACTGGCTACATGATGTATCAGTCAGCTATTGCTGCTTAACAAACAATTCCAAAGTTCACTGGCATACAACACTAAACATGTATTAACACTCTGAGAATGAACAAGTCTGAGAACTGGCTCAAATGGCTCTGCTTCAGATTTGAGTCTGTGGTTTAGTTGCAGTAGCTGGGTTCCACAGTCCTTTCATTCTTGTGCTCTGAGGGATGTGTCCTTCTGGTGACAATGAGAGAAATATGAGAAGGAAATACAAAAACATGATTTCTGTTATGGCCAGGGCTTAGAACAGGTACACTATTGCTTTCTCTCATGTTCCATTGACCAAAGCAAGTCACATGGCCAAGCCCACATCAACGAAGCAGGAAAATATAGTCCACCCAGTGGTATGGAATTTAAAGTCACTTGAACAGAGTATGAATTCAAGGAGAAGCAAAGTATGGGACTCATAATGTAGTCTATCACACATGATGAAGTTCAGACTCTGAAGCAGAGGTTGGCAAAGTTTCTCTGTAAAGAGATAGATGGTGAATATTTTAGGCTCAGTGGGCCATATGGTCTGTCACAACTATTCATCTCTGCCATTTGCCATTTGAGTGTAAAAACAGCCATAGACAATATATACATGAATGAGCATGGCTGTAGTCCAACAAAACTTAATTTATCACTACTGAAATTTGAATTTCCTATACTTTTTATTGTGTCACAAAACAAATTCTTCTTTTGGATTTTTTATTATTCTTTTTTTGATTCTTTTGACTTAAAAAAAAAACATCAAACCCATTGTTAGTTCACAGGCTATGTAAAGACAAGGGGCAGGCTGGATTTGGCCCATGAGCCATTGTTTGCCCACCACTGCCCCTCACTTGTCTGGGGCCCCCCAAGTCTCACTTGCCATCTTTCACTCCAAGCACACTAAAACATAGTTTCCCAAACAACCTAGCTGTTTAGTGATATCTTCCCTTGCATTTGTTCCTGCCTGCCGCCGGAATTCCCTTCTCTTCTCCATTGCCTGTTCAGCAAACTTCTAGTCCTTCTTCCACTTCACTGAGTGTTTTCACACCTGCAATGCCTTCCCAAATTCTCTGGGACTAAGATAATTCATTCTCTATACCCTCATTGCGTTACGCACACCTGTTAGTCTGGGTAGATTAGCTGTGGGAGCATACAGCACTAAAATGTAAATGACTCGGTACAGTAAATGTTGATTTCTCACATGTATAATGGGGCCATGGAGTCAGTTGAGCATTTGTGCTCCACTCATTCAATCATTCAAGGCCTCACTCTCCTGTCTTATGGCTCAGTCTTCCAGAAGAGTCTACAAATCCTCTCTGCTCAGCAGTCAAATGAAGAAAAAGAGCAAGGACTGTGAGAGGGAGGGTTTATGGGCCAGGCTTGGAGTACATCATTTTCTTGGTGAGAATCCCATCCTTTGGCCACATGTAACAGCAAAGGAAGCTAGAAATGAAGTTGAATGAATGAATGAATGAGTTGTGAGTATAGGAAAATTTTGTTCGTTTAGAACTGTGCACACTTTGTTCTTATTAGATGGCTAAAACATTAATAGCAACAGAATTTGTTGACAAGGAAACAGGACTGAGTTATAACCAGATAAATTAAATTTCATGTTCCCTTTTCCCTTTGTGTTTTTAAGACATGTTGTAGGTCTTTTGAAAATGTGTCTGCTCTATGTCAAATTCCTTTCACCAGTTAAAAACAGGATGATTTTCCTCAGCCCTGCCTTAGCTTTGCCCCTCCTCTGACAGTGTGTTTGTTCCTATTGGGGACCACGAAGGACTTACAGGTGCAGCATTTTTGCTGGGTGACTTCCAACCCACACCCTTCCCCCCCCCCCCTAGGCCCCAACCCCCAACTCTCCTGCCCTGCATGTGGCCTTGCCTCTCCCGTCTGTCTGAATGTGCTCTGGGCTGAAATGGAATTAATGACATTTGCTGTTTGCCTGCTTGTCTCACACAGCTCCAAGATGTGTCCCTTTGTCCCTTTGTCAGCACGCTGGTTCATACAACAGCTGCTGTTTTCAGCCATCCCTACTGAGAGAAGACAACAGCGTTTTTTGCTCTGAATCAAAGGTAACATGTTAAGGCTGTGGAATTCTTTTTAATGCTGTCTCTGGGGGCTTTGGGGTTTTTTTGATCATACGTATACTTACTAGCTTTAAATCCAGCCAGAATCTTAACATGTGTATTCTGGGAAGGGTTACTGAGCACAAAAGGCAGAGAAGAGGAATAACATGATGGGTTCTCCTCTGCTTCTGTGAGGATTCCAATACCCCCTTCCCAGGTCACCCGACCCAGGGGCCACTGAGCAGCCAGCAGCTGGGACTTCGGTGCCTTCCTTTACCTGTGAAATGACATGGAAAATTCCAGAAAGAGTGCCATCTCCCTTCCTAGCTTTTGCTCTTCTCTTTGATCAAGTCTCTCTCGGTACCCTAACAGGCAGTTCTGGGCTACCTCCCTCTCTGCAGCTCTGTGCCCCTGAGACTTCACAGTGGATGCTTCTAGAACCACCCATCTGAGTACCTGGCTGTGGCTCAAGTGACCCACAATAGCGCTCTTCATGTTCCCACGTGGAATGCTTATCTGCAGTCATAATACGAAGCTGACAATTTTTGAGGGCTATGTGCCAGCCCTTGGGCTAAGTGCTCTGCCTGTGTTATATCATTCATTCTCCACACTCACGCCCAGGAGTTGGCACTATTTCCGCCCGTTCTATAAATGAGAGAATCGAGACCTGGACAGGACACCTTGATCAAGGCCACACAGCTGGGAAGAGCAGAGTGGGGACTTGAAGCCAGATCTGTACAACTTTAAAATCTTTGATCCCAAATTCTATGCTGCCATCAAACTAGCACAGATGCAAAGAATCTAAGAGAATTTCTGGAAGCTTAACACTGAAGCGTGGCCCACAGACTGCATCTGGGATCACCTGGGAGCTGATATTAGAAATGCAGAATGTCAAAAAACCCAAACAGACATTTTAGCAAAATCAACATGATTTGTAGGTATATTGAAGTTTGAGACTTTATGATCTAAAAATGCCTTCTCGGGGCACCTGGGTGGCTCAGTCGATTTAGTGTTTGACTTAGGCTCAGGTCGTAATCTCGGAGTCCTCGGATGGAGCCCTAAGTCAGGCTCTGTGCTCAGGGGAGAGTTGGCTTGAGATTCTCGCTCTCCTTCTCTCTCTTCCCCTCCCCCCTCTCTTTCTCTCTCAAATAAATAAATAAATAAAATCTTTTTTAAAGTAAAAATACAAAATAAATAAAACTGCCTTCTCCAGCGTTTAAACGTTTGATTTATTTACTTGAGAGAGAATGAGGAAGAGAGAGAGCACAGAGGGAGAGGGAGAAGCAGACTCCCGCTGAGCAGGGCTAGATCCCAGGACCCCAAGATCGTGTCCTGCAGACGCTCAACCAACTGAGCCACCCAGGCATCCCAGGCTTTCTCCTTTTATGGAAGAATAAACCTGTCAAATGAGGAGCCTTGGTTCTGTCCGTTTCGGACGGAGGACTGAACTCCAGATTGCCACAGCGATGGGGCAGCGCTCCATTCCACGGAGAGAGAGAAGGGAGACAAGAGAGGTGGTGGTGTCTTCAGCAGGGTTTCTGAGAAACAGCCTCTCAGATTTGAGTACAGGAAGGACAGTAGGGTGTGAACTAGAAAAGAGTATCTCTAAAGGAGGTGGGGTGAAGCGGGGTTGAGCAGAGAGAGACTGAACCTCAGTACAGTTCCAGTAGAGGACAACATGGGGAGCTGGGATGGCCCCTCCGTGTTGTCTGAAATTGAGGCAAGGGGCCAGACCTTTGTCGATCCCACCACTGACCTGTCATCAAAGGATAATCGCCCCTGGTTGAGGGTGAGTCCCCAGGAGAGACAGCTGTGAGCCCTGAGCAGCCAACAGGGGCGATGCCTAGATCCTGAGCCGAGAGGGCCCAGGCACCATGCTGCAGGGTTCACTACAGAGAAGCCATAGAAAGATTTCTCAGCATTATGCCGAGAACAACCGGGAAGTCATTCGGGATGACATCATCAAATTTGCATTTGCTAACAATCCCTTTGGTTCCTGGGCAGCAATGGATCAGAAGGAATAAGAGTGAAAGACAGGAAATCCATTAGAGAAGAGTGGTAGCTCAGACGAAAGGGGCAAGATTCAGGAGAAGTGGGCAAATTCCAGGCACACTTTAGGCTCAGAATGTGCAAGCCAGTGTGATTAATTTGTCACTGAATGCAGGGAAGTAAGTGTCCTGGTGGACCATGGGCTTTTGGAAGGGTTAACAGGCAGGATAAAGGTGGATGTCTGGATACGGGATCACTGAAGGAGAAAATGTGCAGGCAAAGATTAAGGTCTTCTTTGATAATTTAACAGCACTCAAATCTGCCAGGAGATTTTAAGGTCATCTCCGACTTACTTATTGTTTAGAATCATTGTGCCCAGAAACTGCAGTTCCCCCCAAAATACATTAGCAGCTGTGTGGTGACTAGTCTCCGAGCAAGTCTTCAAGAAAATGTAAGACTTCCGCATTTTTTATTTTGCCCATTGTCGGTTTTTTTCAAGATTTATTTATTTACTTATTTTAGAAAGAGCACGCACGCTGTGCGCAGGAGTGGGGCGGGGAGGGGCAAACGGACGGGAAGAGAAATCTTCTAGCCCACTGGGCCCCTGAGCGCGGAGCCCAACACAGGGCTCAATTCCCCAACCCTGAGATCCGACCTGAGCCAAGATCAAGATTCGGATGTTCGACCCACTGAGCCGCCCAGGCACCCCTTGCCCACTGTATTTTATTTAAACATACAGTGCAAAAGCCTTTGGTGAAATAGTTCTCAAATATAATTTTGTCGGGCATAAAAATCATTCAAACGGACCATCCTAAGAAAATCAATTTGACATCAGCGTGTTTCATCTAAAAGAACACACCTGCAATTCATCACGTCCGTGACTAAAAAGGGCCCTAAGAAAAGAGTGTGTGTGGGGGTGTGAGTGCGCGCCCTTCACTCCCGCCTCTCCATTTCTGCAACTATAATTACCAGGCACTCTTATTCATCAGCCAACAAACCAATGCCATTAAGCATCCAGCCTACCGTACTTCAAATACAGTTGAGTGCCTGTGTTGTGGGGGGCAGAGGAGACAGACATGAATGGGACCCAGGCGCTCACAGCATTGGAGACAACAAAAATAAACATATTTTCTGTTACCAGTTACAATTATACTGAATGAGTGCAGAAATAAATTCATTATCCCTAATACTAAGTGAATTTTTTCAGATTTGAGTATCTGTGAGATCAATATACATTTTCAAAAATGATGTTAGAAGAGACATAAAATGCTGACCGCGTTGTTATTGCCTGAATATTTGAATTTGGGCAAGTATTAAAGGACTCTATTAATCCGATTGCCCCTTCCATTGAGATATATGCTTTGAAACTAATTTTGAAAAGAGAGATTCGGGGAAATTTAATCTGTGTGTTTCTAAGCCATTTACACTGAACTCACCACAATGTTGTTTTGTAAAAGTCATTTGTTGCCCAAGCTCTCTGAACCTTGTTCATAAAGACTTGTATTAAAGCAAAAAAAAAAGAGAGAGAGAGATGTGCTTTGAAAGTGCTACACATAGTTGAATTTTAACTTATATTTGCATCTTTGTCTTATAAACTTTTTCCTTTAGAGTAGTTTTGCATTTAAATAAAGTTGGAATATAATACAGAGGGTTCCATATGCCCCAGTTTCCCCCTTTTATTTGCATCTTACGTTGGTTTAATACACTTGTCACAATTAATGGATCGATATTGATACATTTATTACTAACTAAAGTCCATATCAGTTTCCTTTGTTTTTCCCTAATGTCCTTTCTCTTTCCAAAAACTCATCCAGGATACCACATTATATTTATTTGTCGCGTTTCCTTAGACTCTTCTCGGCTGTGACAATTTCTCAGAATTTCCTTGCTCTTGATCTTGACAATATTGAGGAGAATTTGTCAGATCTTTTGCTGTCCCTCAATTGGATTTTGTCTGATGTTTGTCTCATTTGTAGATGAGGGTTATGAGTTTTGAGGAGGAAGGTCACAGAGGTAAATAAAGTGCCCTTCTAATCACATCATTCATGCTCTTGTGAACCTTAAACATAAAACTGCCAATTATTTTACCAGCAAAAATGGGTTTGTTTGGGGATGGCAGAGAATTGCCATCCAGGACAAGGAAGCTACAACAAAACCATAAATAACTCCAACACACAAAGGGAGGTTGGGACGGGCTGTTTCTGTCTCATACAAGTGTCTACTGAAGAAAAGCGAGAGTTGAGGTCAATGACAGTTTCTCATTAGCTGAGTTGTAGGAGAAGTCGATTTCTGATAGGAGATACAGTGTGCATTTTTCCCTGATAGGGGCTAAAATGGATGATTCCTACCCGTTGAGATTCTTCTGTGACGTCTGTAATTGACACTGAGTGGTACATAACAACCTACGTTCTAGCATTCTGAGACCACCTTAGTGAGTTTTTCCTTTATTAAATTTCACAGTCTCAAAGGGACTTAATGTGATGAGGTTAACCTTGATCAATTGATCGACGTAGTGTTTGTTCAGTGTCTCCACCATAAACCTGCTCTTTTTTCTCCCTTTCCATATTATACTTTTTGGAAGGAAATCACTGTGCACAGACTACCCATAAGTGGAGAATAATGCTTCACCTCACTGAGGGCAGAGCATCTACCTAAATTATTTGAGATGCTTCTGCATAGGAGACTTGCTGCTTTTCCTCTGGTTATTCATTCATTTATTTATACCAATATGGACTCACGGATATTTATTCTATACTTTGAATTATAATCCTACCCAACTTCATTTTGTTGCTCAAACTCTTCCAGCTTTATCCATTGGGAGCTTTTTCAGTCGAGTCTTGCACCCCTTGGCATACCCTCATCATCGTGGAGAGTCTTTTCAGCACTTTATTTCTGCCACTACAAGATACTCCAGACTTGTCTTGTGTATTTCCTGCCCCAGCCCTAGAGTAAACTTTTAATCCAAAGAGCCCTGGTTCTTTTTATTGGACAATAGTTTTATTGTAGAATGGCCAAGATTTGGGCAGTAGAGACCTTAATTGTCTTTCAAACTGGCTTTTTAAAATGTCCGACTCCTGTGTTGCTCAGGTCTAGACCTGTTGTTCAGGTCTAGTCTGAAGCTTCTGGCTGACTTTCAAAGGAAGCAGAATCTCTTTAAGCAGATGCGTGGTTTGATTTAAAGAGAAAAAAAAAAGATCCAGGGTTTAACCAAGTACAAAATGCAGGCACAGTCTTGGTGCACTTGGTCCACCAAACAGACTGTCATCCTAAAGGTGGTGGAGAGGTCAAGTCCAGCAGCTGAGATTTTGAAAAGCAGCCCATCACCGTGTGCTGAAAATGAGCCCCAGGAATTTTTAGCCTCTGCAGTGTGAAGAAGGTTTGGATGCAACCTTGTGATAGTGAAGAGAAAATGGTATATAAATACATGAAAGCACGTTTTATTATTTTAGGTACATTAAATATAGTTTGTTTTATCCTTGTGGGTACCTGGATGGCACAGTTGGTTAAGCATCTGCCTTCGGCTCAGGTCATGATCCAGGGTTCTGGGATCAAGCCCCTCATCAGGCTCTCTGCTCAGCGGGGAGCCTGCTTCTCCCTCTCCCTCTGCCTGCTGCTCCCCGCTGCTTGTGCTCTCTCTCTGTCAAATAAATAAATGAAAAGCTTTAAAAATTAAAAAATACAGTTTGTTTTATCCTTAAAATATCTATAATTAAATGATGGTTTTACAGTCAATAGAAATTTAGAATCAAAGAAATAATTCCCTCAGGCCATTCATCCTTGAACAATGGAAAACTCCAGAAGGCTCAAGGCCTTTTCCTAGCCTCACACTTGAGCCAATGAATAGAATTTAGTTTTTATTAGAGCCGTTTCATGAAGTCCTTGCGAAATCGCCGGCATCTCCCTCTCTCCACCTCCCTCTCGTGCTCTCCAGTCTGCAAAAATCTTTTTGAATGTCGGATATGCTTCTCGACATTACTCTAGTTTCTGGTTTTGTAAAAAGATGAAACGGTCCTTTTTCTCTTTATTCCCTGCAACTGTCTCAATGGTTGAGGGATATCTGAAACTTAGGATTTGAAAAACTGCTTTTTTTATATAGTTATTGATCTATTTAAGTATTTTACTTCCTTCTGGATCATTTTCTTAAAAACTATGTAGTCCTAGACATTTTTCCATTTTATCCAAACTTTAAAAAGTATTAGCTTGGAAATATATACAGTATTGGTATAATTCCTTTCTATTTCCTCTTATATGTGATGCTCCTATTCCTAATTATGTTTGCTGTTTCATCTTCTTTTTCTGAATTAGGCTGGTTAATAGCTCATCTATTTTTCTCATTTTTAAAGAAAACATGCCATTTTTTCCGTATTTTTATTTATTAATATCTTTGTATATTTATTAATGAATTTCTTCTGCTTTCCTTGGATTTATATTTCTTATTATTTGCTTCTGGAATTGACCACTAAATTCATTTATTTTATTTTTCTTGTCTAGTAAATGACTTGCAGTCTGGAAGCCATATTGGTCATATCCTATATGCCTGACCAACATTATCATTATTTTCAGATGTTCTTCACATATTGATTTTACCGTTTAGTTGTTTTGGCATAGTAGCTTTAAATCTTTTAAGTTCTTGAGGTTTTTGTTTCTAGTTTTGTTCTTTATTTTTAGTTTCAGTTCATACCCATTATCTTTAGAGCTAGACTATCTCCCCATTCATAGGGTTTCATCTACTAATGCAAAGGGCATGGTGTACTTGCCACCATGGACCTTTGGCTTAACAGATGAGAGTGTGTGTGTGTGTGTAAATATTTTAAGAGTACGAGAAACTATTGTTTTTGTTTTTTATTTAAGTATAATTAATATACAGTGTTGTATTAGTTTCAGGCGTACAATATAATGATTCAGTAATTTTATACATTTCTCAGTGCTCATTGAGATAAAGGTACTCTTGATCTCAGTCTCCTGTTTCACCCCTTCCCCCACCCACCTCCTTTCTGGCAACCAGTTCATTCTCTGTATGTTAGAGTCTGGTTTTTTTGTGAGTATAAAATATGAGTAAAACCGGGACGCCTGGGTGGCTCAGTTGGTTAAGCGGCTGCCTTCGGCTCGGGTCGTGATCCCAGCGTCCTGGGATCGAGTCCCGCATCGGGCTCCTTGCTCGGCAGGGAGCCTGCTTCTCCCTCTGCCTCTGCCTGTCACTCTGTCTGCCTGTGCTCATATGCTCTCTCTCTCTCTGACAATTAAATAAATAAAATCTTTAAACAAAAAAATATGAGTAAAACCATATAGTATTTATCTTCCTCTAACTGACTTATTTCACTAAGCATATCTTCTAGGTCCATCCATGTTGTTGCAAATGGCAAGATTTCATTCTTTTTTATGGCTGACTAATATTCCGTGTGTGTGTGTGTGTGTGTGTGTGTGTGTGTGTATGTATATGTATATATAAATACACATACACACACACACACACACCCCATCTTCTTTATCCATTCATCTACTGAGGGACACTTGGGCTGCTTCCATGTATTTCTTGGCTATGCAAATAATGCTTCAAGAAGTAGAGGTGCATATATATTTTTGAATTAGTGTCCTCATATTCTTTAGGTAGCTACCCAATAGTAGAATTACTGGATCATATGGCATTTCTATTTTTCATATTTTGAGGAACCTCCATACTATTTTCCACAGCAGCTGCACCGGTTTGCATTCCCACCAGCAGTGCACGAGCGTTCCTTTTTTTCTGCATCCTCACCAAAACTTTTTATTTCTTATGTTTTTGGATTTGCCACCCTGACAGGTAAAAAGTGATATCTCATTGTGGTTTTGATTTGCACTCCCCTGATGATTATGGATAGCACACAAGAAACGACATTTTACTGTATGCAAAACAAGAATACGTGTATACATATAATTACATACCACTCTTCTCAACATCACAAAGATCGTGTGTAAGCCGATGGTGTTAAGACCCTAGGATTTTCCCAAAGACAAATAGAGCAAACAAACCATTTTCTCAACCAAAATGGAGCTAAATCTAACCTGAAGGCAACTAAGAAGCATACCATCAATCCGTACCATCAAGATAGTTTTTTCTACCATGTTTGGATTGGGGTATGTATGGCTTCTTCTACTGTAGTGTTTACTAAACACATCTACAGGTTAAGAGTCACCTGGGACTTTTTTAAACATTTCAAGGCCATACTCCTGACCCATTACATCTTAATCTCTGGGTGGGACACAGGTAGGACTCAGTATGTATGAATTCCCCTGGGTGATTCCAATGCAAACACGCAGTAGGACCCACTGCCCCATGCACACAGTAGGTCACACAGCTCAGCCTTACTTGGGATTAATCCTCAGTGTTGCAAAGCACTAGTGCTCAAGCTTGAGCCGCATCAGAATCATTGGAAAGTCTGGTTAAAACCCAGACTTCCAGCGCCCACCCCAGAGTAAGTCTGGGGCAAAGACCAAGACCTGATATCTCAAACATGTTTCCTATGATTTTGATGCTGCTCGTTTCAGACTACACTTTGAGAACCATTTTGTAGATGATTGGGCCTTAGTTTCAGAAAGGACAAAATATTTGAAATTTAGCTACAGCATGATTTCTTTCAAGAAGTCACCACTACTGGACTTTTTTTTTTTAAAAAAAGCATATTGAGTACATTTTTCAAGACCACATAAACTTACATTTCATAAACCTGCTGTGTGCTCTCATTTAACAGAAGTTTTTATGAAGTATTTATTAACAAGCACTTCATAGGTGGCTGAGCTAATTGCCATATTAACAATTCAAGTGTAATGTCGTTGCTTCAATCTAAGAACTTCATTTAGCATTTTAGCATTAATTTCTAATCAGCTGCTAATGTTTTCTTACGTTTTTATGAGCTCATCTGTGTGTAGATTAATCCTTTTTTTTTTTAAAGATTTTATTTATTTATTTGACAGGCAGAGATCACAAGCAGGTAGAGAAGCAGGCAGAGAGAGAGGAGGAAGCAGGCTCCCTTCTGAGCAGAGAGCCCGATGTGGGGCTCGATCCCAGGACCCTGGGATCATGACCTGAGCCAAAAGCAGAGGCTTTAACCCACTGAGCCACACAGGTGCCCCTGTAGATTAATTCTTAATCTGCACCGATTTCTGTAGTAAGAGGACTCAGTGTTTCTTTTCTTTCTAAGGATAGCTGATATTAATTAGAATAAAGGAAAACCTTTCTATGGTGACTGAGCATCTGTGCGTGAACATGGGTGTGTCAGCAGATGTGAGCGATAACCAAGACAATGGGGTCTAGTAATTAAAGACAACAGTCCAGTTACAGATTGAAAGTTTCGAATCCTTCTGCTATACAGGTCACAAAAACTTGCATGAAGTAGTCCTGCCCGTTGGTAGCTTAGACCCAAAGACAGGGGGCAACAAGCTGTGGCCATGGGCCAAATCCAGCCCATGTCTGTTTTATAAATAGGGTTTATTGGAAAACAGCCATGCACATTTTTTGTATGGTGTCTAGGGCTGCTCTTGGCCTATAGTGGCAGACTTGAGTCAGCCTACAAAGCCTAACATAATTACTTCCTGGCCCTTTATTTTTAAAAAATGCCAGCCCCATTAATCAACTTTCTTTGGGTAGGACTGATTAGTCATCCACATAATCATCCAGCCATTGGATCATCCTACCTATATTCTTCCTCACAGTTCTCAAGACTACCAAGGAAACTTTGTCAAACATTTTATTAAAGTCCTATCCTAGTCTTACAAACTTGTCAAAAAGCTAAATGGTGCTACTGTGGCATGACTTACAAATACTGAACCTCCCAGTGGCTGGGAATGGTGGCTCACTTAGAGTTTGTCCTGTCACTTTAAGAACCTAAGTCTTATCTTACTGAATCAGAGCCCTTGTTGACTAACATTGGCAGGGCAGCTGGGGGGGTTGAGGAATACTTTTTGCTTTACTTATTCCTTATCTTCTCTTTTGTGATAAATGGTAGTTAACCTCAGGGGCAGTTTCTGAAAGGTCAAGAAAATGTGTTACAGTGGCAATGATGGGAACCAGAGGAGTGGGTCCATATTGGCACAGGATGATATTAACCTTGGTTGGTTTAAAGATGTGAAAGAGAGAACAGCCCATGTCATTACAACTTGCTATTAAAAATGAATTATATAGAGGTGGGGGATTAGCATTTCCTGTCGGATCAGATACTTAAAACAATGATAGGTGGCAAGAGAATAAAATCTGTGGGTGGGAAAGCAAAAGAAATGTGACTAGAATTGGTCAGTTCCTATTCCCTCAAGATGTAAGAATCTCTGCATGGGGGCGGGGGTGGGAGGCAAGGTGTGGGTAAAGAAGCAGCTTCAGCAAGAAGAAAGTAAATCACAAAGCAAAAGAGGCAATTAAGAAAAGGCAATAACAACTTGGAAATGAATGTGATAAGACGGCAAAAAGGAAGCCAGCTGAGAGAAGGAAGTTGGAGTCATCTTTTGCCTCGCTGCTCTTGATACTGCCCTGTGAATACCAGATTTAGCTCTGTTGCAAGACATCGACGGTTTGCAGAAGACACGAGACTAGTGATGAGAATTACTGAGCCCTGAGAAAAAGTAATTTATAGATAAAGCAGTGCAATGCTTCTTTCCAGACAGGCGTTGAGTAGAGACCAGTGCAGTTAAAAAGGGAGGGGAGGGGCGCCTGGAAAGACATACTTCTGTCCCGCGAAGAAAATAAAGTAGATTAATGCCCATTATTCTTATGTATATATAGTGTTTTGGGGCCATTCTGCATGAGCAGAATCACACAGTAAAGTTCCAATCCTGCTCCCTTGCTTCTCCTGAAGAAGAAAAAAGGAAAGGAAAATAAAGGGAGGAAGGTGAGTTGGTGCCAGTATTTGCTAATACGTTATTCTCAATCAGACACCCAAGTGTCAAGGAAGCACATGTGGATACTGACTGATTTTATTGTGCATTTCACATTTAAATTAACTTATTGAGATCTTACCTGATTGATTTTTATTGTGTATTTTAAATTTAAATTTACCTATAACAGCCCCTGCTGTTTTAACAGGTGACCAAATAAGATGCAGTCTCTATCTTCAAGAACTTATGTTCTAATCAGATCAATAGTCAGGTATTTAATGCACGTGTTATCATGATGGGGTCCAAAGGAGAGACATCTAAAGCAATCTAAGAAAGCTTCCCAGGAGTGACATCTAAATTGAGACTAGAGAGATAATTATGAGTTATTAAAGAGAAGGGCTCAGGTACAGGTGTTCTCTGCAGAAGGAATGTAAAAGATCTGCTAGACTGATGGCAAAAATAGCCCAGATTCTCCACCCGTTATGCACTCAGCCCTTTGTGTTGTAGGTTTGCAACTTCTCCAAGTGATGGGATCTATTTCTGACCTGTTGAATATGGAATGATCTCCGGACTTCCTTTGGTGGATAGAACGCAACAGAAATGACTGTATGTCAGTTTCATGCCTACTCATCAGGAAGCCTCACAAGCTTGTTTTCTTCCTGCCTGCCTGCCTGCCTTCCTTTCATCCTTCCTTCCTCTCTCCCTTCCTCCTAGCCTCCTTCCCTTCCCCTTCCTTCCTACTTCTTTCTTTCTTTCTTTCTTTCTTTCTTTCTTTCTTTCTTTCTTTCTTTCTTTCTTTCTTTCTTTCTTCTCTGTTACCACCATGAGAACAAACCAGGACATTCCTACTGGAGGATGAGAAACCATGTGGAAGAGAGCCACATGAGGCCATGCTAGATCATTCTAGACGAGCTACCCACCCCCAGCTGGCCTGCTCAATGAGCAAAGACAAATGAGCTAGTCCAGTGGAGATAGATAAATCTGGCCCAAATCAGAGGGATTACTCAGCTGACCTATAGGCCATAGGAAGTAATAAATGAATATTGTTATAAAACACTAAGCTTTGAAATAATTTGTTAACCAGCAGTAACTTGGTATTACAGAAAATCTGAAGGTGTAAGAGAACAGGACACATTCAATAAACTAGAAGTGATCTAACATAGATGGAAAATGAAGTAAGAAGAGAGAGGAATGAAAGGTGAGGATAGAGAGCCAAGAAAGAACTGGATCCTTCAGAGTTTTATAAGCCTTTTTGAGTGATGGGGAACTATCTAGGGGTTTAAAGCAGAGGTATGATCAGATTTTCATTTTAGACATTAGGGTGTATAAAGGTTAATAACTAGGAGGAATACAAACTAGAAGGGGGGAGGCCAGTAAACTGCCATTTGTAGTGATATAGAGTAGAGTTGATAATATCCTGAATTAGAATAGAGACCATAAGCTTGGGTAGAAATGAACAGATTGGAAGCATAACTGAAAGATAGAATGAGTAGGACTTAGTGCTTCATCCAAAGTTAAAGATGAAGGAGACAAATGTCCAGACCTGATGCCTGGTGTTCAATTTGGGCAAATGAAAGGTTGGAGGGAATCATTCTCTGAGACAGACACTCAGGAGGAGAATAAGGTTTGGATGGGGGTGAGGGAAATAAAAGCATAGTTTGGGATTTGTTAAGTTTGTGATGCCAATGGGATTCCCAATCAGAGACACCCAGTAAAAAGAGTTCATTATACAGATCTGAATCTCAGGAAAGCAACTGGGTTGGAAACAGTTTGGGGAATTGTTAGCCTATAGTCAATACTTAAAACCACTTAAACATTTACTGAGCACCTAAAATATGTGTTATGTGCTGTACTATATGCCAAGAACATGAGGTTAGCACTACGGACTAGGCAACATAATGTAGTGAGAAGATTCAACCTTGGTCAAATAATCACACAAATACAAATATGCTGTCTTAAGTACTGTGAAAGACACAGTAAACCATAAAAGTATATACTAAGGAAACTTGATACAGTCCGAAGAATCACGGAATAGTTCCCTGAAAAAAAATAAAAGGATGCTTAAGCTCAGATCAAAATTATGAGAGGAGTTTCCAAGGTGTTTAGGGAGAGATAGAGTAGAAAAAGAGAATGTTCCAGAAAGGGGGACAGAAGAAGTGAGTCTAGTTTTAAGGCCTCTAGAGTCAGTGTGGTAGGATCACAGCGAGAGAAGGAAAACTGGTACAAGATATACAGAAATAAGGTATGGTAGATATGGATAGAAATAGATTTGGGAAATATTTGAGGGACGCCTGGGTGGCTTACTTGGTTAAGTTTGTGCCTTCAGCTCGGGTCATGATCTCAAGGTCCTGGGATCGAGTCCCACATCAGGCTCCTTGCTCAGAAGGGGAGTCTGCTTCCCCTTCTGCCTGCCGCTCCCCCTGCTTGTGTGCTCTCTCTTTCTCTCTCTCTCTCTCTGACAAATAAATAAGTAAAATATTTATTTTTTTAAAAAGGGGAAAAATAAAATATTTGAGAGGCAAAACTGCCAAGACAACAAGTTGAATTACAGGGAGGGAGAGATGGAGGAGAAATTATTGAGAATAATTTGGGGGGACTTGTTTATGTATCCAAATAGGTGATGATGCCACTCAATAAAACAGGAAACACTGGGGAGCTAGATCAAGACTTAGAGAGGGTTACCTCGGTGGCTCAGTCAGTTAAGCATCCTGCCTTCTGCTTGGCTCATGTTCTCAGGGTCCTGGGGTGGCTCATGATCTCAGGGTCCTGGGGTTGAGTCCCTCTTCTAGCTCCCTGCTCAGTGGGGAGTCTGTTTCTCTTTCACCCTCTGTCCCTCCCCTCCACTTGTACTTGCTCTTACTTCCTCAAATAAATAAATAAACTCTTTTAAAAAAAGATTTAGAGAGAAAAAAAGATACTTGTTTTGGAAATATTGAATTGGAGAAGCCTTTAAAATATCCATTGTAGCAAGGTGGAGGAGAACATTGGATATGCAGGTTTGGAGCTCGGAAAGAAGATCTGACCTGACATTTAATACACTGTGGATCATCGGGATATAAATAGTAACTGAAGTCAAGGGCAGAGAAAATTTGAGGGGGAAAAAATTACTAGGACCAAACCTTGAAAAACTCGGTATTTAAAAGACATTTTGAGATGAGCCAACAGAGTAGTCTAGATGGGGTACTCAAAGAGGTAGGAGGGAAAGTATGGTGTCATAACCCAAGCCAATAAATAAATCTGTTTATTTAATAAGCATGCATCTGTAGGCTTTAGGCCACTGAGAGGTCAGGGGAAAGATGATTAAGAATATCCACTGGGTTTAGCAATATGAAAGTTACCAACAACCTTCTCAAGAGCCATCATGGAGAAGTGATGAGAGCAGAAGACAGTATGTTGGAATGAGCTGAGGAAAAGTGGGAGGTGAGGAAGTGGAGGGGCATTTTTAGATAATTATCAAGAATTGTGGCTAAGAAGGGAGAGCAAAGTAGGTGGATGGCAGAGCAGGGCTTTATAGACAGATTCTTATTGACGCTGTTGCTCGTTGTTTGGTTGGTTGGTTGATTGATTGGTTGGTTGGTTGGTTGGTTGGTTTCAGTGAGAGATATTTGGGCTTGGGGCTGAGAATAATCTGGTAGAAAATGACACATGTGAGAAAAAAAGGGAGAATCCAAAGTCAATGAGATCACTTAAGAAAAATACATAGAAGGAAAAGAGAAGATGGTCTAGGAAGAACACATGTAAGAAATATTGTCATTTAAGGGAATACGGAGGACAAATGTACTAAGATCTGGACAGTGGAAAGAGACAGAACAAAAGATAGTTCTAGGGAAGCCAAGGAAAGGGAATGTTTCAAGAAGGAAAGGGAGCTGGACCCAGGGAGTCAGGTGTGCTGAGAGGTCAAAGAAGATAAACCCTGAGAAATGTCCATTGGCTTGAATGGATGGTCATGATTGCCTAGGATAAAATTGGTCCCCTGGAGCAGTGGGATGGAATCAGATTACAGTAAATTAAAGTGTGAGCGGACAGTCATTTCACAGAGAATGTTCATGAAGAGGAGAGGGAGCCTAGAGGGAGTCACAAAGTCAAATAGAGCTGTGGGGTTTTGTTTTTGTATTTGTAAGTAAATTGGAAGAGAGTTAAAGCTAATTAAAGACTGATGAGAAGGAAGAAACTGAACACACAAAGAGATGGGATAAGAGAGTGAAGTTTCGGACAACGCAGGGGAGAGAGAGAGAGAAGCCGAAGGAGTAGAGTAGGAAGAGGGGAGACATTGCTCTCTTGCATGGAAAGAGAAAACAGGAAGAAATGCTGATGAAAGCAGGGATGTTTGTATTAATGATGGCATGACATGGAGGGAGTTAAAATTTTCTTTGTTAAATAAAAAATAAGATTGCCTCCTGAGAAAGGATCAGGGATAGATAGACAGCTTCAACTGTCTTTGCAATATTTTATCTCTTATGTGGGTGATGGATATACAGGTGAACTTTGCTCTTGATACCTTTCCATATGGCTGAAATATTTTATTTAAAAAGAGAATAATGAGCAGGGTGCCTGGCTGGCTCAGTAGGTAGATCATGTAACTCTTGATCTCAAGGTTGTAAGTTCAAGCCTCATTTTGGGTGAAGAGATTACTTAAGAATATAAAAAATAATTTTTTTAAAATGAATAATGGGCAACTAATGAATCGTTGAACACTACATCAAAAACTGATGATGTACTATATGTTGGCTAACTGAACATAATAATAAGAAGAAAACAATAATGGGAAATACAGCAGAGTCAGAAATGTGGGAAACACTAAGTTTTGAAATAACTCATATAAGAGAAAGAGCTGGCAGGGGTGACATGGGATGCTGGCAGACAGCATCCTAGTTGATTTTAGTGACCGTGGATTCCCAGTGGATAGCCAACTGTTCACCAGCCCACTTCTCTTTTCTCTAAGATAGCTAGCTGGGCTGCATTTTGCAGCCTGCGACATGGCCAAATGATTGAGTCTGGACAAAAAGAATGTGAGACAAAGAGATATAAGCCCCCATCCTGACCCTCCACAATCCTCATGTATATGGCCTTTCCTTTTCTTTCTCTATTAGCTGGTTGAAGAGAGAGGACTCCAAGGACATAGAGGAAGACAGAGCCACAATAAGGCAGGAGCCTGGGTTCCTGAGTGAGCAGCTGGACAACGGTGAGAAGACAAGTGAGGCTCTCTGATGTAGGTGACTCATTCATTTTGACTCCATGAACCTGATAAAATTTGGGGAGGGTTTGTCACAGCAGTTACTCAGGCCTTGGACTCATCTTCATACGTGTGAAGTGATTTTTTTTCTTTTAATAGTGCCATGTGTGGCCATGTGCAGATGATGAGAACTATTACATTACATTCTCTGGATTAGATAATTGAATGGGGTGGCCCAGAGGGCAAAGGAATGAAAGGAGTAACGAATAGATGATTGGATTTGTGAACAATTATAGTCATTGAATAATGAGTCCATAACTAATTAGGGTTCCCATTTGGAGCTAGAGGACTTGAGAGATATCAGAAGCATGACTGGTATTTCACAAACACAGAACAGATTCCTGTCCTCGGGCAGGCACTAGGGAAAGCACTCCCCACCCATCAAAGCTGGATTGACAAAAGAGAGTATTGGATTCTGTCCAACCATGATCCCTGAGGAGTCCAGACCTGCACAACCAGAAAATCTTGCTGCAGAGATTCTGGAAGAACAAGTTCCATCCCCCAGCTGTGTCTAGGGTCCTCCGTGGGAGAGCCACCCCTCTATCTGCAGAGCTTCAGGTTCAAGGCCAGGACAGTGAGCTGGTGACATTGCTGGTGTCACCACACCATTGTGGTGTCACCACAATGGATGGAACGTTCTCGGTTATTGGCTACTGCAAATACTCTGAGTGAGGGTGACAGAGTAGATGACATAGAGAACCTGATCTATAGAGGCAGAAAGCCTGTAGGATCTGTAAGTGCGTGGGCCCTCCTCTACCATAACTTGCCCACTCCAGGGAAATCATCTTTGTAGGCCATGAGATGCTTACTGTCAGGCCCTTAACTCCATGATACCAGCAGGCAGTGAAGCTGATGAGCTTCCCCTACTTCTGGTGAGACTTCCATTGATGTGCTCACTGTCAGAGCTCCGGAAGAAGCCTCCAGATGTTAGTGGAAGCAATAGGATCAGCTGAGACCTACCCAGAACCCTGCCCCAGCCACCTTCCTTTTTCACTCGCCTTATTCCTGCCAAATGGGTCTTCATTTGAGCCTCAGAACCCGTCTAGTGCAGGAGAGTTAACATGAAGACAGAGGCAGAGGGGTTGGAGAAGACTGGGGACTCTATAAATGATGGAAGTAGCCCAGGCCTTTTAGTTTGACAGTCTTGGGTTTGACCACTTACTAGTTGTAGGGTCTTAGGCGGGTCACACGGTTAATCTGAAATGAGGATAAAATTGCCTGCCACCCAGGGTCATTTAATTGTTGTCAGTGGCTTGTGTAAAAATCTCTGGAACATAGCAGATCTTCAGAAATGGTGATTTTTTTGTTGCTGTTGGGGTGAGGGGTGTCCTTTGCATTACTTTCAGGCAGCATGCTTAAACTTTCCCAAAGGAAAGAGGAGAGTGGAGAGAGGAGAGAGAAAAAGGAGAGAGGAGAGTGTGTTACAGTTGAAGGTTGTCCTAAAGGAATGCCCATCTGCGCTAGCCTAGCTCCACCCATTCTCTGTCTTAACCTACACCTAGTGCCTTTGCACATGATTTCTTCCCCTCACCTTCTCAAAGAATGGCGCAAAGCTCATTCTCTCTCTTCCTTCAGGTCTTGGCTTCAGATTGCCATCCTCCTAGTGGCCTTTTCTCTCCATGCTGTCTCTCTACTTTAGCATTCCCCGACCGTCACTCTCTACTTGCTTACCCTGCCTTCATTTGCCTTGATGAAAATTGTCATGACTTGAAAATGATGTACGTATTTCTTCACTTGTTGAATACTCACCCACTAGAATAGGCAATCCACCAGCCAGGGCAGAGACCTCCTGTGTCTCCACGGTGCTCCCCGTGCCTGGCACATAGTACCTGCACAACACATATTTTTAAGTGAATGGACCAAAGTTTTAAATATACTGAATTAAATATAGCATTCTTCATCCATTCAAAAGCATCTGTTAAAATCATCTTAAAAGCATCTATTATCCACATAATTTTCTCAAAGTAAAGGACATATGTAAAAGTGATATATAATTTCTCTCACACTAGACCATAATCAAACCTTCCATTCACAATAGAATCTTTCAATATTCTGTAAAAGTGACCCCTGGCTGGGTCAGATTTCAAAGTTGGATAGACCGGACACCCGCACACGGGCACACACACATTTATCTGCTTGCTTCTGCATATCTACTTGGAAACTGGGGACTGGGGGTGAAGTACAGTTCAGCCTGACTGTAACTTGAGGTCAGGTGTGTATAAAGAAGTTTGACACACTGGTGCGGCCCCAAAGGCTGGATTGCAGGGAGGGCTGACCAGTGCCCTAGGAGGAAATTGATGATAACGGAGGTGAACTTGGAACAACCACCTGAACTTGGAAGTGTGGCATGAGGGTGGCAGGGGATAGTCACTTTAGCTTTTCTGGAAACTCCTCATCCTCCTGTGATGATGACCCCAGGAAGGCAGAGAAGCTGTGAGTGTGAATGGGACCCACGGGTTCCCTAAACCCTGTGACACTTTCGTTCTCAAGCAGCCCTGCTGTGGGACAGCCCGAAAGCGAGTCTCCTTTTCACTTGGAAGGGGGCCGTTTGGGTGCTGACATCAAACGATCCAAGGAATGAGTCTTGGAAGCAGCAGCTGCACCTCTGTCCCCTGGGAGGAGTGGTGACGCACGTGTGCGTCAGTGTTGGGAGGGGTGCTCCCCAGAGACAGCACGAGTCCAGATCAGCTACACTGAGGCAGCAGACGATGCTCTTGCCGGAGTAATGACACCGCTGCACAGCCGTCTAGTAGATTCCGGACCCGCACCCTCAAAGCCCCCATTTGGACGGCAGCCACACCAAGTGAGGCCAGAGTCTGACAAATAGGCACCTGCAAGGCAGCCCCCAGGATCCCCAGAATGCCCCGGGAGGAGACATTCACAAGGCACTGGCATTTCCGTATAAGCAGACGGAAACCGGAAGCCCTGGGGGAATTCTATATTAATATTCATAGATCCGTATTTGTTGTTAATATTAATCAAACTACTTTTGTCCCCACGAGCTGGGAGAGATGAAAACGTTCAAGTGCAGTGATAGCCACAAATAAGGCTAAGCTCTTTTGATTGCTCTGTCCTCAAAATGGAGCCCAGGGTTTCCAGGTTTTCCTGACCCCTCACCAATGAGCCAGTGATCCATTCTGACGAGTCTTATTACATATATCCCCTTGCTGGCTTAAGAAAAACAACTCCAGCACATTCTATTAAGAGTCTGGATAAGAAAGTCGGCTTCGACATGTGAGTCAAATATAGACATTTAATTCCCTGTTAGGTGCAGTTTGGTTTTATTAAATTGAAAACGATTTGAAGGGAAATTCAACAAGATTGGAATCTTACTTAAATTAATGAACAGTGCTGATTACTCATTGCCAGATATATGGCTCTCAGATGATGAGCTGCTTACAAGACAAGACACATTTAATAAGGCTGTGTTGCAGCAAAATCGGGGAAAGTGTAAGATCTATTGTTAGAATATAATAAATATATTGTTATAAGATATTTTATTAAGGACATGTATCTGTAGGAAAGAAACCCCGCTGCAGCTCTAATACAAAAACATAGCAAAGTAAACTGAAGTTCTAAGTCAGGAGCAGGCAAACATTCTCTGTAAGGGGCAGTCTTTAAGCTGCCGTAGTCCATACGGTCTCTGGCTCAGATACTCCGCTCTACCAGCGCCGTGCAAAAATAGCCCTAGACCATATGGAAATAGACGAGTGTGGCTGTGTTCCAACAAGACTTTACTTATGGACGTCGAAACGTGAGTTTCATATAATTTTCACGTGTTACAAAATATTAGCCTTCTTTGGTTTTTTTTAACCGCTTACAAATATAAAGCCATTCTTGGCTTGCGGTGCGTATTGATGGCAAACCAGATTCGGCCCGTGGGCTATAGCTTGGCCGCCCCTGTTCTAAGCGGTGGTCTTCCGCAGACCTGTTGCCAGTAACCTCAGATTTCGATTTTGCAGGTATTTCCTGTAGGTGGCGCTCTATTTTCACTAGTCTACCTGCTTTCTGTTCAAGGTCATTTCCAAGTCTGGTTTGCAAGATGATCCCCTTCGAACCTCTCTCCCATCGGTCTTTCACCTTCTGCCCCAAAGCTCTTGGGTTTCCTTTACTTACAAGCTCTTAACACCTTCCTATAACCTAGTTACTTCCCAGATGTCTTTATTAGCTAGTCTATATTGTGCATTAAGGTATAATCAGTGGTGTTGGCTGAGAGCCATTCTGAGAGTGAAAGAAATTACTCTTGGCTTTGGAAGAGCCAGTCCTTTCACAGTGAGCAGTCTTTCCTGTTAAGACCATTTCTCATTCTCTGTTGTCCCTCCCTCCCCATTTTGGTCATTTGGTGTGCAGGCTAGCATGGATTCCTAGAGCAACGGGGCATTTAAAATTGCATTATGAAGCAGAGAAAAAGACTTTCATGGGCATTTTCCCAGAGAAACGTAAATGTGATTTCTTTGAAATGAATTGCTACCTCTAAAAATACTCCAGTGGTCTTGCCTTGCAAGGGGAGGATGTGTGTGTGTGTGTGTGTGTGTGTGTGTGTGTGTCTGTGTGTGTATGAGAGAGAGAGAGAGACAAACTTTGGGAAGTGATGGCTATGTTTCTGTCCTTGACGGTGATGATGGCTTTCTAGGTGTGTACTTATCCCAAGACTCATCGAGTTGCGTACATTAAATATGGCTCTTCACATGTCAGTTGTACCTCAGGTGGTTTTAAAGCCACAAATAAGCAGTTGAATAGTGCACATAAAACACTTGGCAGAGGCTCAGACATCAGTGTCTACTACCATTATGAGGTATTATTTTTGTATTTTCTACCTGAAGAAATAACTTTGATGCTTTGTAAGAAACTTAATAGAAGGGATCTCATGGCCCAAGATTCTGATGTTGAATTTGTCCAAAGGAATTTATCTCAAGTGGAATAAAATATCTGTAGAGCGTTGATTAGGAGCTCCTACCCCTACAGGGACTTACAGGTGACTTACTTAGCCCTTCAGGGACTTACTGCCCATCATAGTGACACTATATGCTTAGTTTCTCAGACGAACCTTGTTTATAAAACTATTACTTGCTTGAATGCAAAAGCTTACTATTTACGTCAACAGACAAGCAGGAGGAAAAATGATAATGAAACCAGCTGCTTGGTTTAAAAAAAAGCCTTTATAATAATTTCCTCTCTTTTTATTTTATAGAATTTTTAAATTACATGATCAAAATCTCTTCTAGAGAAAATTGCCCAAGATGAGAATCTTGCCATTTACAGAGAAGAGATGATTCCTGTAGATGTTGTACAAGTAATTGCCATAAAGTTTAATGAAAATCTGCTCCAATACGATGAAAATCAAAAGAACAAGAAATATCTACCATGCTAGCGGCAGCAGTGAGAGGAAGAAAAACCTACCATGTTTTATAAATAAATGTGAGAATTTCAAATAATGGGCATAAGGAAAGGGAGGAAATAATTACAACTCCATGCCTTGGAGAACGTTATTTAATTAAGCAAAATGATATCAAACCTCCATTCAGGACACAGTCTCACGTTCTTAGCAATTTACACTCCGAGGGAAGGAAAGAGCCAAAGTAATAACTAGACTGAGATAAATTAGTGTTTTCATTTCTGGTGAGCTTCCCCACGCACATTAGTGTCAGCATCGGTAGATTTGGTTCTCTTTTAAAATGGATAGACTGAGCAGAGAAAAACATTTTATTCTCATCTCACATTCAACAGGCTAATTGCATTACATGAGCAGAAACAAATAACCTTCCTCTGAAACCTTTCAAATCTTCCCAAACAAAAGCTTCCTTCCATGATGCACACAGCAGACACATTCCAAGTGACATCTCCCCAAAGCTGGGTCTTTTTCCACTGTGCTGGGAGGGATTAAAGGAGCAAGGTCATTGGCAACCAATGAGCTAGGCTCCCAGGCTTTGCCACTTGGTCACTGTGTGAGCTTTGGCCACTGATTTAAACTTCAGTCTCCTATTCCTCATCTGTGAAAAGAAGGTAAATGACACCGCTTCCTACAGTGGCAACATCCCAAGTGGCTTGGGAAGTCCCCCCTGAGGATTTCCATTATTTCCATTAACCACCCCTCCCCCAAAGCCACCACAGATAAAGACAGACTAAAAACAATTGTGATTACCCTGAAAACAAAGCTTCCAGCTAGATGCTTGAGGTATTCTCAGTCCTTTCATCCAGCCCACAGAGAACTAGATCACTGCTTCCAAGACCCTCCCATGTAACAAGATGTGGTTACAAAAGTTGTAAGTTACAAGTTGTTAAGTTACATACCTCAGTTCAAGCGGCTATGGGTAAGTTTCTTAGAAGGATACCAGTGTTACTTCTTGGAGCCAACTGAAGGTCAAAATTAGGGCCTGGAAAACTGCCAGCAGCACTTCTTCCTTCTGTCCCTCTCTACCTGTGTATCTCGAAATTTGATGTTTTAAAATCAAAAGAGGATGCCAAGACGCAAACTTGCAAGAAAAACATGAAAAACATTTCCCTCAGATTTGGCAGTTCTGCTCGATTCCAGACACGATTCTCGGCCACACATTTTAAGTAGCTAATTTGAAAGTCTTCTACATCAAGTGATAACCCTGTGTCCCCGAGACTTGCAGGATGCTCTGGATGAAGCAACTGTGCTTCTTGGTTTCCCATTGCCCTCTTTAAATTCCCCCAGGTAGGGCTTCGCTTGCCCCAGGATTCAAACAGGGAAATGCAATTACTTTCCTATTTATTCGTTGGTAATACAAAGTCTGTGGTCACTTTGGATCTCAGAACACAGTCTGCAATCAGTGTTCAATCCCATGTAATAATGAACCCTTCGATCTTCATTTAAAGGTTCTTGTTCCCTCCTGGGTCTGATCCATTGTATAAGAAAATGAAAGTACCTCGCGGGCTCTCCCTTACAGGTAAAGACCTTTAAGCCCTGGTGAGGCTGAGAAGCTTAGGTATTGTTTACTCTTTGCAAGTGCTGTGTGGTGGTGGCCCTCACCCCAGGATTCAGAGTCTAATCCCATAGCCTCTGGCACCAGGTCCCTGGGCTTCCTTGACCAGCTGCTTAGAATCCCTCTGAGGAAGACTGCCCTTGGTCTATAGGAGTGGCCTTGCTGGAGGTGCCTGGGAGTGCCCTCCCCCAACCAGAGATGCCCCAGGACTGTATGATGACAGGGACAGACTTCCCTGCCTCAGGGAAGGAGCAGACCCCGAGCTACCACTCATGCCCCAGAGCTCCCCTAAAGTTCAAGCCAAGGCTAAGCTTCACCTGAAACCACTTTCTCACTTAATCCCTCCCCTTTCTTTTCCTGCTTTCTCCACTCCTTTACAGATTTGTCCTCTCTCAGCATTTTTTAAAAGATTTTATTTATTAATTACAGAGAGAGAGAGAGCGCGCGCACAAGCAGGGGGAGCAGCAGAGGGAGAGGGAGAAGCAGACACCCCTGCTGAGCAGGGAGCCTGATATGGGGCTCGATCCCAGGACCTCGAGATCATGACCTGGGCTGAAGGCAAGACGCTTAACAGACTGAGCCTCCCAGGCGCCCTCTCGGCGTTCTTTTACATAAAACTGCCTGGCCTGGGCTCTGTGTCTAGGGAATGCGGTCTAACACAGCTATGTTGTACCTTGGTTCCTCATCAAAACTTCCAGTTACACAGAAGCTGATTACCCAGTATCATCCTAGCCCTCTTCCCTCAGAACAGTGATGAAGTCCCCCAGAACGATTTTTAATAGCGAATTAGGAATTTCCTTGCCTAAAACAAAAACAAAAACAAAAAACTTGCAATCCTGGATCCTCCCTATTTTCTCTTTTGTCTCTGACTGCTTCCTGCCCAAAAAATCCATGGGGTTTTATTTTTTTCTTCCCTTTTAAATCAGATATTTGGCTGTCCAATACCTAACTCTGAATACCAGTATTTTCCAGTAAATCAGAAAAGAGGATTATCTGTCAACTCCGAAAGGAAAATCAAACCAAGATGCACAAGCAGAAAAAAAAAAATCAATTTTCTCCAGGTCATTCACCTACATCATTCCTTCAGAATAGAAACAAAGCAAAAGAATTGCTTTGTTCTTTCGGACAACCTGGCCCAAAGGAAGCAGAAGAGAAGAGATGAACTCAGAGCTGTCTGTACTTAAATAAAGCGTTCCTGTGAGTAAATAATGTTCATTAAAAGGTCACTCTGGATTCTTTTCACTCAGTTCCAACACAGAAAAATGTCCGATTGCCAAGAAGAGCGTTTTGTCCTAGTGTGAATCCTAGCACAGAGAAAGGCAACGTTAATCCAGACAGCCTTGAGAGGCGAAAGCAGCCTTAAGGGCCTCCCACCACGCCACAGGAAAACAGAGGGGCGGAAGAAAGCAAGCGCTCGACGGAGGTCAGCCAACTTTTTCTGAAAACAACAGATCGTAAATATTTTCAGTTTACGAGCCATATACTGTCTCTGTTGCAGCTACTCTGATCTGCCCTTGTGGCTCGAGAGCAGCCATATACAACACTTGAAAGAAAGGCCAAGTCGTGGGGCGCCTGGGTGGTACAGTCAGTTCGGGGCCTGCCTCCAGCTCTGGTCATGATGTCAGAATCCCGGGATCGAGCCCCGTGTGGGGCTCCCTGCTCAGCAGAGAGCTGCTTCTCCCTCTGCCTGCTTCTCCCTCTGCCTGCTTCTCCCTCTGCCTGCTGCTGTACCTATGTGTGCTCTCAATCTCTCCATCAAATAAATAAATAAAATCTTTAAAGAAAAAAAAAAAAGAATGGCCATGTCCAGTTCATGAAAACCTTATTAACAGACACAGAAGTTTGAATTTTATATAAATGTCCTCTATCTCAAAATATTTTCCTTTTAGTATTTTTCACCCATTTAGGAATGTAAAAATATGCTTAGCTCATGGTCATCGGAAAACAGGCAGTGGGCTGTATTTGGCCACAGGCTGTGGTTTCCAATCCCTGCTCTAAGTCAGGGTAGCGTTTCTCCAGTTCATTCAGTACTGGAAGTTAGTGGTTAAATTGGAAAAGTCAGTTAAAGGAAAGAATCATAAAAATAATAATACCTATTTTTAGTAAACAACTTAAAATAATAACATGTCAGGAGCACCTGGGTGGTTCAATCGTTTAAGTGTCCAACTCTTGATTTTGGCTCAGGTCATGATCTCAGGGTTGTGGGATGGAGCCCCAGGTCAGGCTCCACATTGGGCATGGAGCCTGCTTGGGATTCTCTCTCCCTCTGCCCCTCTCCCCCTCTAAAAAAGTATAAATAAATCAATAGATAATAACAGATCAATATATATGCACTTATCAGTTCTTCCCGTATAGGACCATGACTTTGTATTTTAGCAGAAGTCTACCAATTAGATTTCAGATGGCCTTCCTTAGCACTTGAAGATTCTAAGTTCAGTTTAGTCTTAAGAGGAATAAGAATTTGACGCCACTTACAAATTCATTCAAGGTGCAGAATGCATCTACTTTTAACAAACCTCCGGATCTTTTGGAGCCATGACCCCCTCACACACAATTTTTGACAGCAACGTTTGAGAAACTTGCCTTATAAGCGTTTTGCCAAAGCACCCAGTCTTTGAAACAGCAATTTTCTTCCTTATTAAATTGTGTAATTGCTATGACAAAGGAAAGTGGTACAAACAGGTTTAAGAGCACACGAAATGAACACTTGATGATCACCGAAATTAACGGCGGGAACAAGCATGTGTGTGCGAGCGTGTGTCAAGAGCAATGTAAATGACAGCAGCCTTCCACGTGCAAGTAATTCCCTGGGCAGTGGGCATTAGTCACCACCTTCGTAGAAGGAAGGGAGAGTGCATTAATGTTAATCCAGCGGTTAATGGAGTGGAGTATCCTGCTTTCTTCCAGTGCTGGAGCTGGATGGGAGCGGGTGGGGTGACAAGGATTTTCCATCTTTATAGAAGATAGAAGAAGTTAGTGCAATTGCATTTCCACTGTTGAACGTGAGAGCACGCCTCGAAAGAAATATGGTTGCCATTTTCTTCTTCAGTTCAGATGAGTCCGCTCACCTCCTGGGAGGGACCTACTGAACCATGCGGGGAGTGGGGGGGACTCCAGGACACGCAGGGAGTGTGCTGCTTGGAACAAGCCGTGGAGTGAGTTTTATATAGATGGACGTTAGTACAGCTGTTGAAGGACCATCGGGTAGATGAGAGCACAATCATCATGAACACATAGTCAAAACATAGTGGAGACAGCTAAATGGGAATTAGGAGAGAAGGAAGAGAAGGGTAGTCCCAACAAAACGATCGCCATGTTTCCCAAATAAACGTGTCATCTCTTCAGCAATGAAATTCTAATGCTTTTATCTTCCCCAATGAGCGAGCACAGTATTGGTGAAAAACTAATTCGTAGATTTGAATTATTTCTATTTATTTTCGTAGATCTCTCCAATAGGATATGAGCTCCCTCTGTAATTAATCCTTGTTTGCTCTAGTCTCATGAAAATAAAGTGCAAGTAGCTGTTAGCCTCCATTTCCGTACACACCATAGATTCTTGCCAAAGTTTAACTGCTCCTAAGAGATGCCATACCTATTCTTTCCTAAAGGAACAGATCGTCCTATGTCACACTACCTTTAGTACTAACATAACCCGAGGTAATTGACAAGAAAAGGACCGAGAAACATTTGAACACCCAAGCTCCTGATTGGGACATCAAATTATATTTGATCTTTCGGGAAATTCTGATATTCAGTTTGAGCTTTGGCCTGTTGTCACTCTTTGGATAAATGTGTATGATAATCCCCACGGGTTACACTGCACCCTCTGACTCCTTTAGACCAGCTGGATGGGAGGAGAGAGGAGGACAGGAAAAAGATGCTCATATGTGATCTTATAACACCTGAAGCTGTCATTTGTTGTGCTCTTGATCTCAAAGATGTTCACAGCTGTCTCCTGGGACATGTGAGATTCTCTTCAGTGTTTCCCTGCTGGTCTCCTCTGTACTGAGTTTCCTCGACTACAGGATACCTCTGATTTCTCCCTTAGACCTTGGATGTTTCATTTACACGTCTGTTGCTCCCCCTCCCCAAATTCTGCCCCCCTGCCCAGGGAATACTCCTATTTACATACATGACATCCATAAACTAGAAATCTGAGCCACCCAAATACAGATGCTCCCTCTTGGCTCTGGAAACGAGGGTGATTCTTGGCCCTTCCTGAACCCTCCTTTTCATTTTTTTTTTTAACATTTATTTATTTGACACAGAGAGAGAACACAAGCAGGGGGAGCAACAGAGAGAGAGAGAGAAGCAGGCTCCCTGCTGAGCAGGGAGCCTGACAGGGGGCTTGATCCCAGGACCCAGGGACCATGACCTGAGCCAATGCTTAACCCATTGAGCCACCCAGAAACCCCGTCCTTTTCATTTCTTGAGCAGCAGTCAGGCTTCAGTCCTCAGGCTTCTGAAGCTTTCTCAGGCAAGAGTCAGACTCAGGTCCCTGGATCTCCCAACAACAGGCCACGAAGTTCAGACTTCCAAGGTTCATGGCTCCCTGCCAGCCCACCTCTAAAGGCAGTGATGCCCCATAGCTCTCGGCGGTGGCCCTCTACAGAGAAATTTCTTCTGCAATCTCCTTTACTAAGTCCTCTCTCTGATGCCTTTTTATAAAAGCCTTGACATGGCTGAGGGGGTCCAGGAGTCCTAGAACAAGTCCTAGAACAAGATGGACTCGTTTCCTTTAAAATCACATTTGTGATGCTTATGCTGCCTTGTTTGGCACTTTCTTTTTTTTTTTTTTTAAGATTTTATTTATTTATTTGTTAGAGAGAGAGAGCGCGCGAGCACAGGCAGACAGGGTGGCAGGCAGAGGAAGAGGGAGAAGCAGGTTCCCTGCCAAGCAAGGAGCCCGACGTGGGACTTGATCCCAGGACGCTGGGATCATGACCTGAGCCAAAGGCAGCTGCTTAACCAACTGAGCCACCCAGGCATCCCAGGCACTTTCATATCTATTATAATTTCTGTTGCGAATTTCTCGTCTGGCCTGAAACTTTCATCTTAACCCAGTTACACATGCAGAATTCCATCACCCAGAGACAATCACTGAAAACACTTGGATACATATGCTTTTCTATATATAAAGTATATTTTTCTTAACAAAATGGAGAGTATTTTGTAACCTCAATTTTTTTCAATCAGTAATACATTCTAAGCATCTTCCCATATCAGTAAATCTCTGCATCAACATCTCTAACAATTAAAAGCTATTCCATTATATGGAGGCTATCATTATTTAATCAATTCCTTCTTGACATAGATTGAAACTGTTCCTTCTTTCTATTGTGATAGACAACCCTGTAGAAGACATCTTCATTTATATACTTCAATCCATTCAATTATTTAACTAATATTTATTGAGCACCTATTATAAAAGAGTAGTATGATCTCCTTGGGATGAATTTCTAGATGTGGGATAGTAGAGTCAGAATGTATACATATTTTAAAGGATTTGAAATATGTTTCCAAATTGTCCTGCAAACATATGTGTGTTTGTATATGTGTATGCAAGGGTGTGAAAGAGAACATACATTTAGTCCTTGGAGAAGAAGACAACTTGTTTTTGAAACTTCTTCACAGGACGCCTGGGGGGCTCGGTTAGTTGGTCAACTGCCTTGGGCTCTGGTGGTGATCCTGGGGTCCTGGGATCAAGCCCCACCCTGCTTTGAGCTCCCCGCTCAGCGGGGAGCCTGCTTCTCCCTCTCCCTCTGCCCCTCCCCCTGCTTGTGCTTGCTCGCTCGCGCGCGCTCTCTCTCTCTCTCTCTGTCAAATAAATACAAAAATCTTAAAAAAAAAAAAGAAACTTCTTCACAATTTGGGAGAACTAATATAATACAATTAACACAAGTCATACATGTATTTATTTAACCCCAACAAATTATTGGATCTATGTTCTTTTACTCTAAACTAATTTTATTTTTTTTTTAAGATTTTAACTATTTATTTATTTATTTGACCGACAGAGATCACAAGCAGTCAGAGAGGCAGGCGGGGCAGGGGAGGTGGAGGAGTAGGCTCCCCACTGAGCAGAGAGCCCGATGCGATGCGGGGCTCAATCCCAGGACCCTGGGATCATGACCTGAGTCGAAGGCAGAGGCCTTAACCCACTGAGCCACCCAGGTGCCCCATACTCTAAACTAATTTTAGACTTACATAAAGGTTCAGAAATAATACAGAGTCTCCTGGTATCCCTTGCCCACTTTGCCTGGTGTTGACATCCAACCATAACACAATTCTGGAGAACAGGAAATTAGCATTAGTGTATTATTAACCAAAACACAGAACCTCTTCAAGCTGTACCAGTCATTACCCTAATGTACTTACTCTATTTCAGGATCTTAGCCAAGATCCCACTTTGTATGTAGTTATTACTTCCCCTTGGTCTACCTCCAATCTGTAACAGTTTCTTAGTTTTTCCTTGTCTTTTGTGACCTTGAAACTTTTGAAAAGTAGTGATGAGATATTTTGAAACATATCCGTCCTTTGGGCTTCTCTGATATTTCTTGCAGTTGGAGTAAAGTTATGTGTTTTTGGCAAGAGGTTATCATATCAAGGGCTTCATGATGTTGATATGTCTTATTACTCAGTGATGTTCACCTTGATCTCTTGGAAATGCCACTTCAATGTTACAGAAGGAGAGTACAAATACTATTATATGGCATCAACTGTGTATGGGACACACTGCCTTTGTTCTTCCCATTATCTTCTCACTATCTTCATTGTCCTGAGTCCTTCAAAATTCTATAGCTCCCCCAAAGTCATAAAAGATCCATCTGACCCCAAAGCCAGGGCTTTCCCCAACACTGGATGACCATCTCTTTAACATGGGAAACCATTAACAGCAGACCCGAGCACAGGTAGGTGTGAGTTGCTACTCTTCTAGAGTTTTCCTCCAGGAAGAGATCTGTCAAGTCAAACATTCTGAAATTGTGTTTTGTTATTGATTCACAAAGCCAAATATTTAGTTACCAAAATTCATGGAAAATTTCTCCATCTTAACACCAAATCACAGTGCCTTTGAGCTTTCCGTTGCAGGATTTGTGAGGTTATTTTCTTTTGGTTTATGGTAATCTAGAAGCCAAAAGACAAGTGCAAAAAAATTTCCTATATTGCAAACTGTGAGATACTGCTTTTCTCCTGAGTTATATGTAGACAATACTTGCAGCAAACTGATTTGTCTGAAAGTCAATGATTGATTTCTGTCTTCAGATAGCTTGTCTCCCAGGGAAGGAGAACACTAGAAGCATAACACCTACATAGCACTTAACATTTTGGTTTTTTTTTTATTTTTTCATTTTAATTCCGGTATAGTTAACATACAGTGTTATATTAGATTCAGGTGTACAATACAGTGATTCAACACTTCCATACATTACCCGGCACTCATCACGACAAGTGTCTTCCTTAGTCCCCATCACCTGTTTCACCCATCTCCCCACCCACTTTCCCTCTCGTAACCATCAGTGTGTTCTCAATAAAGAGTCTCTTTCTTGACTTCTCTCTCTCTCTCTCTCTTTCTTTTCCTTTGCTCATTTGTTTTGTTTCTTAAGTTCCACTTAGGAAGACTGACTTATATCACTTAGCATTATACTCTGTAACTCCATCCATGTGTTCGTAAATGTCAAGATTTCATTCTTTTTATGGAATGGGATGGAATGGAATCATGGTCCATTGTATGTATATCCCACACCTTCTTTATCCAATCATCTATAGAGGGACACTTGAACTGCTTCCGTAATTTGGTCAGTGTAAATAATGGTGCTATAAACATACGGGGCACGTGTCCCTTTGAATTAGTGTTTTTGAATTTTGGGGGTAAATACTCGGTAGCACAATTCCTAGATCATAGGGTAGTTCTAGTTTTAACTTTTTGAGGAACCGCCATACTATTCTCCACAGTGGCTGCACCCGTTTGCATGCCCACCCACAGGAGAACTTAGCATTTGGGTAATGAGTGCCTATATTGTGTGAATATCCCTGCAGTACCATTTAAAGGGTTAACATTTCTATCTGCTCCTATAGGATGACCGGATATGAAAGACGAACAAAAAGTTGGACCCCTGAAGAAAGGCAAGACGAGATAATGCATGGAAAATATCTAGCGTAGCGGCTGGTACACAGTGAACACACCATACATTTTAGGTCTTCTTGCTGCTGCTACTGCAGCTGTCCTAGCTGTCACTGTTGTTTAACCTGGGGGAGAGAATATGTGGCTGGCTCATTCCCTGCTCCGTGAGGCAAAAGGTCAGACTGCTATAAATTTAGAAAGGAAGATGGCCCGTCTCTGGCCAGTTGGGTAGCTGTTTATCTTCTGTAAGCACTCTTGGGCTATTCCCTTGCAATATAATCTGAAAGCACCATTTTGAACCCATTTGGGAGCAAGGCTTGGAGCTAAATCAAGGCAGTGTAGCAAGGAGTCAGTTAACTCAGCCACTTTTGCAGTGACTTCCCGTTGGGCTTTCCATCTGAGAAAGTGGCTTGAGCATATAATAATCATAGTGGCCCTAGGTATGGAGCACAGTTTCCCAACCATGGGAGACACTTAACTCTGGGAAACAACCTGAGGATTGCGGGAAGGGACGTTGGCAGGGGGGTGGAATGGGATAATTGGGTGATGGGCATTAAGAAGGGCATGTGATGTGATGAGCACTGGGTTTAGACGCAAGTTATTGAATGCTACATCTGAAACCAACGATGCACTATACATTGGCTAATTGAGTTTAAATTTAAGGAAAAGAAAAAAGTTAGCTCTTTCTGCTCCAGCTGATCCAGGAACTGCCACTGCTGAGTGCCTAAACTAAATTCTAAATGTAAAACTAAAACCTAAATTCTGCTGCTACTAATAGCAGAAACCAATGTTAAGTCTCCAGTATGGCAACATTCTCCCAGGGGACACACCAGCCACCTGGTGGCAGGTTGATGACACTGGATCCCTTCTGTCACCCACAGAGTAGTGTTGTCTCTTCACTTGAACAGCATGTTTTCTAGATATCGATTTGCCTTCCTTGCCAATAATACTGCTGCCGGCACCACCATCTGTGCACACATGGAATGCTTTATTCACCATCATGATGGCCCACAAATCATTGCCTCTGACCCAAAGCTCAGGGCACAGAGAAAAAAGTGTGGCAATGACTGCATGCCCATGGAATTCACTGCTCTAACCACATACTTCATCACCCAGAAGCAGCTGGTCTAATGGAAGAAAGGAAAGCCTGACTAAAGTTTTAGTTATGACCAGTTGGAAGAGAAGGAAAACAAAAAAGATTGGGAGCTATCTCACAGGAAGTAACGTATCTTTGAGTCAGCAACAACATATCGATGTTTAGCTCCCACAGGCTAGAAATCACCGGCCCAAGAATCAAGGGATGGAAGTGGGAGTGACTCCTCTAACCATTACACCTAATATCCCACTCATGGAATGTTTCATTTAAAACCCATTACTTGGTTTATGCTGGGTTGGAGGATTTAGTTCCGAGTAGGGGACACGACCATGATTTCATTAAATTGGCAGTTGAGACTAACACTGGCTATCTTGTACTCCTGGAAAAGGCAAACAAAGGTAAAGACTGGTCCTGGTTGAGACAGTTGATCTGGATTACCAAGGAGGGGACTGAGTTGCTCCTACTCAGTGGAGTTAGAGTAGATTATGTCTGGAATCCAAGGGAGTCTCTGTGAATCCTTCTGGTACTTTCTATGTCCAAAAGTAAAAGCTAATGGTAACAGCAACCTCCGTATCCTGGCCCCCGGGGGGCAAGGAATGCAGAACCACCAACCAGGTAAAAGAATGGAATACCAACTGGCTGGCCCAGGAAAAAAGGAATATGGAATGGCTATTGGAAGATGACAGTTACAGATATCAGTGATGACCTTGCAAGCAGTTATAGGTCTTTGGTAACAGAAATGAAGTCTTCATTTATATTTTCTTCCTTGCCTCTGACTGTGTGTGTGTTTGCATATGTGTATACACATATTTGTGTCTATATAACACCAATTCTTTTCATCCTCTCTTCTCCCTTTCCCTCTGTATTTTGTGTAAGTATTGTTCATGATAGTTAACGTCAAAATTTCATCTTTCTTTTACTTTGAAGTAATTTTAGACTCAGAAGTTGCAGAAATTGTCATACTTTAGCCTTTAGCTTCCAGAATACTCAAGTGTGATTGTGACTAAACTCAAAGAGGGATAACATTATCCAGAAAGAGGAATAGTGACTGTCAACCCCAGATGACTCTCGTGATAATTGGGACTTAGTCTTTCCCCTTTTTGAAGAGAATATTAGAGTATCTTTGTTTATGCAAAGGATAGTAATATACTGTTAGGCCAATAATAAATTTGTTACTTCAGTTTAATAGAATTTAGAGTATACGTGCAAGAGCGTGTATAAATCCTGTGATACCACAGATCTGGATTCTCTTGGTTATTGGGCCGTTGGTAGCTCCAGTGCACCCTCCTCTACGCTGCTTTGGGACTGGACCTCAGCAAACACGTTTCTCTTTTGCCCGCCAGTTTCCTGTGAAGTTCAGAGTATAGGGGGAGCTAGACTGAGATTAAAAGGCTGGAGGAGGAAAAAAAAAAAAAAGACTACCTTCTCCTCAGTCTCTGTGTCATGTCAATAGCAAACCTTCATCACAGCAATGCGGTTGGTTCCAGCCTCCAACTTTCATTTCTGTCCCCAAACCAGCTTTATCATGTTACCTCGGAGGTACCAGAAGCGGTCCAGCTGGGCTCTTCATCAAGGGTTGGAGCCTGAGACCCACAGAGCCTCTCTCCCAGCCTTTTTCTTTAACAGCTTTATGGGGATACCAGTCACGTGCCATTCGATGTGCCCATTTAAAATATGCCTTTCAGTGTTTTTTAGTGTATTCACAGAGCTGGACCACCATCAACACAATCTGATTTTAGAACATTTTTGCCATCCTGAGAAGAAACCCAGTATCTATTGGGAGTCACTTGACCCCTCCTCCTGCCCAAAGCAACCATTAATCTACTTACCGTGTCTATGGATTTGCCTATTTGGGGCATTTCATGTAAATGAATTCATACAATTTACAGCCTTTTGTGACTGGTTTCCTTCATTTCACGTAATTTTTTTAGAGTTCATTCATGCTGTAGCCTGTACTTCATTCCTTAGGGCGGAATAGTATTTTTGCTCAGCTGTTCATCAATCGGTAGACATTTGGGTTGCTTCCACTTTTTTGCTTTTGTGAAGACTTATACTGTGAACATTTATGTACAAGTTCTGTGTAGACCTATGCCTCCATTTCTCTTGGGTGTATATCTCAAGGTGGAATTTCTGGGTCATATGATATTTTCCAAACTTCTTAATTCTGATGATCTCTATCTCTTTATTGTTTCCCCACAACCCCAGGAGTTAGCATCTCCCTCCTTCAGTTACAATCACTGGATGAGCTCCGTGTGCGCTTTCATCTTTTCTAACCTCTGATACTGTGTGACCAGTTCCCTACATTCAGTTTCTTCACTTGAAGTACCTAGTATGATTTCTGGTTTTTTTGTTTTTTTTTTTACTAGACCTGGATAATAGAATCATATGAAGCATTATAATCAGTTTATCCATCTTCTTTGGGCAAGGACTAGAAATCTCTTAAAACCTCAGCCCAGCAGATATAAATAACTCGCACACAATGAGAGCTGTAACATCAGCATGTATTTCCTGTTAGTAATGGGATTTAATTGGAATCCGCTGGAGGAGTGACGACCCTGTGATAATATTTTAGGCACCTTTCTGAGACGGTTTAAGGCCAGTGCCACTTAAACCCTGGAGGAAAATCCATTTCTTCATTTCTTCCTTCCCTTTTTTATTTATTCATTTGGCAATTATTTATCACTTAAGTCAAGCCAGGCACTATTCTAGGTGCTGGTGAGATAATAGTAAGTAAGATATACAAAACTCTTAATAATCATAGAGTTTATATTTTAGTGGAAATAAACAAGTAAGTACAAATGTAAGTGTCCAATGGTGAATAGTGATATGGAGAAATTTAAAGAATGGAAGGAAGGTAAAGAGGGCTGGGTTTGGGGATACATTTTTTAATAGGCTGGTCAGGAAAAACTCCCTTGTGAAAGTAACATGTCAACAAACTCCCAAAGGAGCTGAGAGAGAAAGGAAGGGGATTATCTGGGGACGGGGGTGGGGATGGGGGGGGGGATTGTTCCAGGCAGAACAATAGCAAGGCTTCCCTTTCAAGGCCTTGAGTTGGGAAGATGCCTGGTTTGTTTAAGGAATGGGAAGGAGACCAACCTGGCTGACTTGATTCCGGGGGGAGAGCTGTAGGAGAGACTGTCAGAGAGGCAATGTAAGACTCAACCTAAAACACTTTGTATGCCATCACAAAGACTTGGGCTTTTATTATGAGAGTGGTAGGACGCCAGTGGAAGGATTCTAGCGAGGGAATAACATGACTTGACTTATATTTTAACAAGACTACTCTAGCTTCTGTGTTGAGAATACATTATGGTAATGCAGCAGGAAGGCAACAATCTGAACAGAGAATATAGTGAGAACAATGGTGAAATAAGTAGTGGCCTTCTGTATTTGTTGACAGAGGGTAACTGGTTCTACCATCAATGGATAGGGAAGCTCCTCTCTCTACAGTCAGTCTGGAAGTGTGTGAGATGAGAGGGAAGTCAAAGATGACTTCCCAAATTTTAGTCTGAGCACCTGGAAAAGTGAATTGCCTATTATTGAGATAAGAAAACTTGTAGGAGGAGTAGGTTTCCAGGAGAAATCATGAATTCAGTTTTGCTTTTACTAAGTTTGACATATCTGTTAGACATCCAAATGGAGATGTCAGGAAGTCAGCTGTATAGACAAATCTGAAGTTCAGGGGAGAATTAACTGGAAATAGGAATTTGGAAGTTCTTGATGTGTGTATAATATTTATAGCCATGGGAATAATCTCGGAGATTAAGTGAGGATTTTATGTAGAAAAAGAACAAATCCAAGGACCGAGGTCTGGGGAAGCAAAACATTCAGTGGTCAAGGAGACAAGAAGAAACCAGTAAAAGAGACAATGAGTGGATATTGAGATTGGAGGAAAACCAGAAGTATGTGGTTGTCCTAGAAACCAAGTAAAAGAAAGCTTCAAGCTTTCAAGGAGAAAGGTGTGATTAACATTCTGGCAACTTCCATCTGGGGCCTCACGATACTATGGATGTATGGAAACATATATCAAGTGGTTAGATCTCTGTTCTGTGTGAATTTGTATTTGTTAAGACTTTGCTATGTGTATATATGGCATAAAATAGGTCAATTACTCATTTCCTATAGAGATATTATAAATAAGTAAAATAGGGACGCCTGGGCGGCTCAGTTGGTTAAGCGGCTGCCTTCAGCTCAGGTCATGATCCCAGCATCCTGGGATCGAGTCCCATGTCGGGCTCCTTGCTCGGCAGGGAGCCTGCTTCTCCCTCTTTCTCTGCCTGCCTCTCTGTCTGTGTTCTCTCTCTCTCTCTCTCTCTCTAATAAATAAATAAATTTTAAAAAAATCTTTATAAATAAGTAAAATAAATTACTATGGTAATGGGGCTATTTCATAGATTATTATTATCGTTCTGCCATGGTAAAAGATTTTGACCATTTGTCTTCAACAGGTGGTTCTACAACAAACTTTGTGTTGTTCTCTCAATTATAGCTTGAAGCAAAATACAAGGAAAAAATAGAAATGAAGTGTATTAATTGGATACACAGGCTATTGTACTGTAACTAAAACACTCAGTGGCTTAACCAAGGTATATTTCTCTCTCATTAAAAATCCAACATGGTTGGCCAAAGAGGGTCTTGTCATCTCATTTAGGGACACATGATGGGGGAGATCCCACCATCTTGTAGTTGCATCTGGCCTCCAAGGGTACAGAAGCAGGAGAAGAGAAGACTGAACAGTTGGGTGGTTGCCTTTAAGGACATGGTTTGGGAATGGCTTAGATAGCTTCCACCAACAACCCCGTGGACAGAACCCAGTTTTGAGGTCTCATCTTTGAGGAAGCCAGGGAAATGAGTCTTCCTGTCTGCCTGGAAGAGGAAAATACAACAGTTTGTTGAACAGATAGATAGCCTTGTCTCTGCTACAGGAATGGAGAGTAAGGAAAAGAAAGACATCAATAAAATAAGTTTCTTTATAAGATTCCTAATTGTTTTGGTTTAGAACTGAATCTTGTTTATTTCTTTCAAGTGAATTCCCTTTCCCCTTTTCGAGAACTTGAAAAACTTTTACTTTCTTTTCAAACCGTGTGACTTGAAGAGACTTAAGAATTCTGACATCATTCACACACACCTGAGTTTCTTGAGCAGAAGTATTTTTATGTGAAATATATTGGCTTATGTAAATTATTTATGGTTTTTCTTTCGTATCTTTGGACACAATCAGATACAGCCCAGGAAACTGCAACGTAATGAGATAGGCTGAGAAAGGCAGACGCTCAGAATAAATGAGATCTGTCATCTGGGGCGCAAAAGTTGCCGGGAAGGTAGGCAGGGGCTGGGAGGCAGAGTGTGAGAGCCTGTGTGTGCTGATAACGGGCAAACCAAATGAATGGCACCCAGCCAAGCATGAGGCACTTAGCAGGCCGGCATGGAGTGCGTTTTAACAGGAAGGCTAGCGCAGATTCCACAAAGAGCCCAAGCTCAGATTGCAAACAGATAGAACAAAGGTCACCAAGAAGCCAACGGCCCAGCTAGAAGACCACTCAACGATAGTTCTCTGGTCTTCAGAAAAGGCAAGGTCCCAGTCCCAGGGAGACCTTTGAAATAAGGGGGTCGGGGGAGAAGGGGGAACAAAATGATTTGAATTAGAAAAGCGGGTTATCGGCACAGGATAGTTCTCAGCATTGGCTACACATTAAAATTATCTGGGGAAGTTCCCAGCAGACCACCTGGACCAATTAAATCCTCGGTGGGTGGGACCTCGTCACCAGAGATTGTTCTAGCTCCCCAGGTGGTTCCAGTGTTAAATCTAGGCTGAGAACAGATGAGCAGCAGGTGGGAAGTTATACATCTGTAACCTTGTAGCTAATGTCAGGACTGGTTAAGAGACCAGAGGTGTGGAAATGCACAGAATACACAATGTCTCTTGGACCACTTACTTAGCTGGGCAAATATACATGTATGTAAAACAGACAATGTTCACAGAAACTGGCATCTTATGTGGCTGCTGTTCTATGGTCTGATAATGCCCACAGAATCATTTTATGGGGAAAACACATTAGGAAGTTATAATGGTTTCTTTCCACTTTTCACTTGAATTTTAAAATGTCTAAACTACTGAAAATACTTGAAGATCTTGTTATTCAAAAGGGGGCCTAGATAGCTAAGGGTTTCTAAAAGAGGGGATCTTGTCGGTAATTAAGGCTCTCAGTGTAAGCCTGGAACTACGACGCTTCAGCTGTGCTCATTTCTTAATAATGATAGCCAGGTGTCATCCCCACTGCGGTCACAGCCACTATTCCCCATTTTACCCGAGGCATCAGTCTGAGCGCCAGCAACAGTCCGAGAAGACGAGGGGAAGCAGTAGTGCCGTCTTAATGTTTCCATCTCCTCCTTTCCCTTGCTAATGCCACGAGGGTTACCATAAACACTTTGCCATGGAAAGTATAACACGGTCCAAAACACTGCTGGGCTTTTGAGGGCTCTACATGTGAGACTGTAAATAAAAATAGGGAGAATTTTACAAGTGTGGCCTCAGGAAATGAAATGGCCATTGGGTCTTGCACTGTCATACAGGTGTCCTGTCACTCGCTTTCACCAGTATCCTGAAAGAAATTAATCTATGTACAGAAGTCAAGGCTATTCTATCCATGACAAATTTTCAGTGGTGGCCGTGTAGTAGTTGTCACTTAAGCCTGGGCACAATCTCAATTGAATGATGATTAAGATTTCTATGGTAACTCCTTCCCTTCTTTCTTCATTCACTTGTTTATTTATTCCATCAACAAATACTTTTCAACCGCCACTGCATGCCAGACACACAAAGATGAATAAGACACCGGTGCCTTATGATAGATCCCGTTACTTCAAAACCAACAAATGCATAAGAGCCCTATTTGTATATATACACTTGCTTCCTACTTTTTAAAAATTAACGTATGGAAATCTGAACTTATGAAATATAAATGAGGATATGATGTTTCTGGCTTCCAAAAAAATTTCGTGAAATAATTCACCTCCTGGTTCTTTCAAATTGTGAATCGCTTAGGGCATTTAAGAACTATTGCTGATTAATCACTTGATTAAGGGATTACAAGGAGTCTAAAGCCCTGGTTCTCAACTCTGGTTGCACATTCTGATCACTTAGGAAGCTTTTAAAACATCCTAACGCCGAGGTCCCATTTCAAACCAATCGAATAACAATCTCTGGAAAGTTGGAATTGGGCATCTGTATTTTTAAAGCTTTCCAGGATTAATCTAAACGTGCATTCAGAGTTGAGAATCACTGCACTGGAGCAAGAGAAGGCCAAATCCTACTGGCCATTTGTTTCTGTTAATAAAGTTTTATCGAGGGGCGCCTGGGTGGCTCAGTGGGTTAAAGCCTCTGCCTTCAGCTCAGGTCATGATCCCAGAGTCCTGGGATAGAGCCCTGCATGGGGCTCTCTGCTCCTCGGGGAGCCTGCTCCCCCCTTCCCCTGGCCTGCCTCTCTGCCTACTTGTGATCTCTGTCTGTCAAATAAATAAATAAAATCATTAAAAAAATAAATAAAGTTTTATCAAAACACAGCCATTTCCATGTATGTCTCCGTCTGATTTCACACAATAAAGGCAGAGTTGAGTAGTGTGATGGAGCCCACATTGCTGAAAATGTTGACTATCTGAGATGGCTCCTTACAGAAAAATCTTGTGGTCCACTGGGCTAAAGAAAGGAGAGACATGTAGGGGTGCCTGGGTGGCAAAGTCGTTAAGCGTCTGCCTTCAGCTCAGGTCATGATCCCAGGGTCCTGGGATCAAGTCTCACATGCAGGCTCCCTGCCCAACGGGGATCCTGCTTCTCCCTCTCCCACTCCCCCTGCTTGTGTTCCCTCTTTTGCTGTCTCTCTCTCTCTGTCAAAAAAATAAATAAAATCTTTAAAAAAAAAAAAAA